>VYZX01008993.1:45877-66402 GCA_013401335.1 Brachypteracias leptosomus
GGGCTTTGGGGGGGTGATTTGTCCCCCTGGAGTAGTGGGGACCAGGGATGAGGGGGGTTTATCCTCCCTACCTGTGGAGCTAGGATGGAATTGTGGGGGCTGGTGCTGAGGGGACAACAGGGACCCCCTGTGCCCCCAGTCCTGGGTGTCCCCGAAATGGGAGATGGGGCTGGGGGGGTCGGTCTTTGTTGGGCTCCTGGTGGGAAGTGTCCTTGGAGCCACCATCTTTTCTACAGGCAGGGGGGTCTAAGGGGTTGTGTTGGTCCCCAAGGGGCTGTGTCAGCCCTGGGGGGATTTGTTGGTCCCCAAGGGGCTGTGTCAGCCCTGGGGGGATTTGTTGGTCCCCAAGGGGCTGTGTTGGTCCCTGGGGTGCTGCAGCAGCAGAGCTTGGGGCTGGATACATCTCACTTGGACTCTGCTGGGGACAGATAGGGGGACCAGGGGTGTCTTGGACCCCCCCTTGCAGACCCCTGACCGAGCAGGGGGGACACTCCCTGCACCCCCAGGTTGTCCCCTCCCTGTCCCCAGCATCGCCCAGAGCGAGCAGAGGAAGGAAGGAAGGGGCCGGGAGGAGGGAGAGGAGGAAGCAGGAGGGTGGGATGCAGCCCGGGGTGATGGAGGAAGAAGGGGGCGGATTGATAAAAAGAAGAAAAAAAAAGAAGAAAGAAAGAAAAAAGGGAAAGTCCAGGCAAAGAGACACCGCAGGCGACGGGGGGTGGCTTGGAACAGGGGGGGCTGGGTTGGGCACTGATCCCACCAGCAGCTGGAGGCCCAGCCGGGGCGTGTGGCCGCCTGCCCTCCATCCATCCCTCCCACCCTCTGTCTGTCCATCCATCCATCCCTCCCTCCCTCCCTCCATCCCTGGGCGGGTGGCTGGGTGGGGGCTGTCGCAGCGGGTGTGAGCAGAGCAGAGCTTGCAAACCAGCAGCATCCCCGGGCTGGGAGCACCACCCTTCACCCCAGCCATGCCGGGTGGCACTGCCAGCCCTGTGCCACCCCCACTAACCACCCCCTGCCCCCGCCACGCTGCCCAGCTCAGGGGGTGAAGCCATCAGAGGACGTGGTGACCCCATGGCGGTGCCAACCGCCCGCTGAGAGCTGCCGCACCTCGAAGCCCAGCCTGGGTTTGCAGCCCCATGGTGGAGGAGAGCGTGGGCAGGGGGCAGCGGGGGTCCCGGCGGGTGCTGCGGGGTCCCCCCCGGCTCCCCCCGACCCGCAGCCCCGTGGAGGTGGTGAGCAAGAGGCTGTGGAGCGTGGAGCGAGCGGGCAAGGGCAAGGGCTGGCGCTTGGAGCGAGCAGTGGGGGTGGATTGCAGCTCCCCCGAGCCCCGCTGCATCTGGCTGAGCAGCCTCCGGTGGCACGTTGCCAGCCCCGACCCCCGGGGACCCCCCCAGGGACCCCCCTGCACCCAGAGGAGCCGCCGGGTGAGCACCGTGTGCTGGGGATGGGGAGGGGGATGCTCTGCCGGGGGTGGGATGTGGCCCCTCCTGTGGTGGAGGGGGTCAAGGGCTGGGGTCGGGGGGTCCTGGCTCCTGCTTTGCTGGTGACAAGGGTTGTGCCCGGGTGTTTGGATGATTTCCGTGTCTGGGAGGGGGGGATGGATCCTGTCCCCCCAGGAGGGGTTGTTGGGATGCAGGGAAAGCAGTCCTGGGGGAGTGGGATGCTGGCGGGAGGCTCCTGTAATGTATGGGGGGAGCAGGATGGGGTGCAGGGACCTGGTGACATCTCTGATGGTGGGGCAAGGGACCTCGGTGGCATTAGGGCCGCCTGGGCTGTTGCATGGTCAGCGTGACAGGGACCTGCTGTCCCCCAACCCCTGGGTGTCCCCTAAATGGGAGATGGGGTTGGGGGGGGCTCTTTGTGGAGTTCTTGAAGGAGCAAGAGGCTCCCCCCAAGTCTTCCCCCACCCTTGTGGGATGGGGGCTCTGGGGAGCTGGATTGGGGTTAAAATAAACCCCAAAAAGCTGAGAGGTAACTGGCTCCCAGTGTGGAGAGGGAACTGGGAGCTGGGGACAAATGGCTGAGGTGACAAATCATGTTTCAAGCCCCCGTGAGCCAGCGGGGGGGTTGTCCAAGCCCACAACTTGGGGCTTTATAGCCCAAAAAGCTCCAAACCAGGGTGGGTGAAGAGGGAAACTGAGGCAGAACAATGGGGGATAGTTTTCTCTGCCCACCCCTTGCTGTGAGGATGAGGAGGGTCCGGGACCTGAAGGGGGAAGGCACCAAAAGAGTGTAAAAATCCCCAAAAAACACTTAATCAGAGCAAAGCAACCACCCACCCTTGGTAGTGGGGGGGTCAGAATATGGGGTCCTTATGGGATGGGGACACCCCCAAGTCATCCGTGAGTTACGGGACTTTGGGAAGAAGCCTGGAAAAATGTCAACCTCCAAGATTGCTGCTGATGGGACCAGATTTTGGGGGCCACAGACCATAAATGGGGACGTGTCCCTTTGTCACGGGCGCGCCGNTCTCTGAGGCTTGTCTGTGCTGGTTAAAATCAGCGGGGCACATTCAGCTGTCAGCTTAAAAATAATCCGGCGAGCCGGCGGCCGACACAATGGAAGGGCACAGATGGGGACAGGAAGGATGAGGGTGGCCCCAAAAGGGATGGGGGGGATCCCGTTCCCCATTTCCAGCTGGTTTTAGGGCGTGTTTTGTGAGGTTGGGGGGTTTTTAGGGTGGGTTTCCCCCCATTCTGGGGGTTTGTGGTGAAGTTTGGAGCGTTGTGGTTCTTTTGGGGGGGGTTTGTGAGCACTTAAATCACTTGTACCCCCCCCCCAGGTTTGCTCTGGGGTGATGCCTCATAGGTTGTAGTGCCAAAGCCATAGGGAGCCTATTTTGGGGGAACAGGACCCCCCAAACCCACCTACAGCCCAGCCCCGTGTGGGACGTGCCAGCTCAGGGGGTTCAGCCCAGCCCCCCTGACCTACCCCCAGATTTTCCCCACCAGCAGCAAAAAGGCCCAAGTCAGCAGAGGAGCAGACAAAGGGGTTTTTGTGCCCGGTCCCTTTGTGCATCCCTGTCCCCTCCCCGCTGCCCATCCAGCTCTTCAACCCCAGACAGCCCCTGGGTTTTCACACCCTCGCCCTGGGATGGGCCTGTGGCAGTGGGGAAGGGGATGACCCTCAGGCAGGACCCCCCCTGCCCACCCTACCCGCTCCCAAGGTTGCCAATTTTGCTGTTTTTAGCAGATTTTGGTGCTGTGGGGATGTTGGGCAGGGTCCTCTCCTCCTGCTGCTGCAGCTGATGCACAGCCAGATGTGCAGCCAGATGTGCAGCAACATCCCTCACTGGGGCTGTGCTGAACCCTCCTGAATTCAGCCATGGGGTGGGGACTCTGGATGTCTCTCCAAGCTCGCGGGTGCCAGGCGAGATGGATATTGGGAAGATTGGACATTAGGAAGAAGTTCAGAGTGGTCAGGGACTGGCCCAGGCTGCCCAGGGAGGTGCTGGAGTCACCATCCCTGGAGGGGTTCAACCAATGAATAGATGTGGAGCTTTGGGACATGGCCTGGGGGTCAGGGAGATGTTGGACAAAGGTTGGACTGGATGATCCTGGAGGTCTTTCCCAACCTAAATGATTCTGTGCCCGTGGCTGCTCACGGCCACATTCCCCCTCCCGGCACCGGCAGTGGGATGGAGCCACGTCCCTCTTGGCCCCATCTGCAGCTCCGGGCAGCGTCCCAGGCAGAGCCCAGCTCGGTGCCAGGTCCCTGCCCTGTCAGGGGAAGCATCACTCATCCCGCCACCTCCCCGGCAGCTCTTTCCGCCTTGCCCGGGGTTAGTACCGTGGCGTCATCGGAAGGGGACCTTTTGTCCCTGACCCCCCCCCTCGTCTCTCCTCCTGCCTCCTTGGGTCCCATCCAGACCCCCAGGCACGCCTCATTTCCCTCCTTATTTTTTTTTAATTTCCTTTCCAAGCATCTTCTACCAAAAGATCCCATACGAGGAGTCTCAGGAGATGGTCTGTGGGGGCTGGAATTTGCTGCTGCGGGGCTGGGAGTGGGGAGGGGGGTCCTGGAGGCAGAGCAGCTTTTAAGGGGCAGATCTCAGCCCCCAGCTTGAGGCTTGGGGGGGTTGATGGGGGGGCTGCCTGCTTGAACTCCCCCAAGAAGTGACATCTCCCTCCTCATCCCCTACAGCCAACGCCGGGCCGGAGGGATGGGGCGTCCCCAAATGCCAACGTGCCCTCTGAGGGACCCTTCCCCTGGGTGGGTCCCAAGACCGTGGTGCTGCGGAAGAGCTCCCAGGGGGGGTTTGGCTTCACCCTCCGCCACTTCATCGTCTACCCCCCGGAGTCAGCGGTTCACTCCACCACCAAGGTAGGGCTGGAACCTGGGGGGGGGTCTCTGGGGACCCTCGTGGCTCTGAGGTGCTGTGGTTGGATGTAGGGTGCTTGGATGTGAGCTGGGGGGGAGGTCCAGGAAGCCATGGAATGGATCATCCATCGCCTGCCTTGTTGGGATGCATGGGGCTGACCCTACCCCTGGTGGTCCTGGGATGGAGGAGCCTGTGGAGCTGCTGGAGATGAGCTCTGAGCAAGCAGCGAGTTGGCATCACCTCTGGAGATGTCCCAGAGTCTTTTGATGGGGGCCGTGGGTGTCTGTGGGAATGGAGAGGATCCCTCAGCTCCAAACAGCTCCAGCATCCCCAGGAATGGCAGGAAAAGTCACTTCAGAGCCCCCGGAGCCAGGGAGAGCACAGCGGGACATTGCCTGAGGTGAAGCTGAGCCTGGCAGTGGGCGAGTCAGAGGATCCTGTCTGAGCCCTTCATCACAACCCTCCTCCTCCTCCTTGGCCCCACCAGTGCTCAGCAGCTCCAGCACAGCAGGTTCACCAGTTTCCTGGCTGTCAACAAGAGGTTGGGGCTGGATCTACCCCAGGACCTGGTGGCCACAATCGGGCTGCTCAGCTGCAACCTGGACCCTTCCCAGGTGCTGCCTTCTGGGGGGGACCAGCCCCCAGGTTGTCCGTCACCTCCCGAGAGCTCCGAGCTGTTCAGAAGCCCCAGTTTGGGCAGCACCTTTTCCCTCTGGGATGGAGAGACTCTTGAAACCCACCTAGCCTGGACCATGCCTGAAGCCAGCTCTCCAGCCGTGCCAGATTCAAGCCTCTGAGATCCAAAAATCTCCCTCTCACTCCTTTTTTTGCCACGGCAGCTTCGTGCAGATGAAGAAAGAAGCATCTGGAGCCACTTGGTCCATCTCGGCCCTTTCCCTGCTCCACGATGGGCAGACATGGATGCTCCCATCACCTCCAGAGCTTCATGGGTGCCCACAGCTCTGGCTGCCCCATGGCCCAGTGCCCATCCCTCTTCCCCTCAAGCTGGGAACTGCTGTGGGAAATGAGTCACAGGGTGGGGAGAACCAGCTCTCCGGAGTCCCCACTCAGCATCCTCCATCACCAGCCTCCTCCTGCTTCCCCAAATCCTGAGGAACACGGACCTGACCCACCTCCAGCACCTTTCATGGTGGGGATGCCCCAAACCCACTCACAACCCCCCCCCCATCTCTTCNCCCCCCATCTCTTCCACCACCCTCCTCAAGCACCTTCCCATGGGCGAAGGGCCCGATCCTGCCCCGCGGTGCTGGGCACCAGGGCGGGAGCACACGGGGCTGTGTGGGAAGGAGCCGGATCAGCGCCGGGAGGGGGAGATGCTCTTGGAAGGAGGCTGGGAATAGCTCCCGGCACCCATGGGAGCCGGGGCCGGCGGGGCTGGGTGCGGCGGGGCTGGCTCAGCACCCGTGGGTGCCGGCGGGCAGCCAGGTCCGGGGGCTGAGTTTCGGTGGGGTTGACTCAGCAGGGCAGAGCTTTGGCACCACCACACCCAGCAGCCCTGGGAGCGGGGCTCTCGGGGTGCCCCCGGGGCTGGGAAGGGCTGTGGGGCGAGGAGGGGCAGGGAGGAGGGCGAGTCTGTGCCCTCAGGGGCTTTTGGTGGCCCCACGTCCTGCCATGGCACCGTGGCAGCCGCTTGGTACGTGGGCAATGGTGCCAGCTGTGTGCCAAGGAGATGGGATGTGGCTTTTCCTTCCCACCTTCTCTGGAGAGATTCCTTCAGCCCCCTCCTCCTCCTCATTGGGAGCGTCCCCATCACACTGGGATGGGGTCCAAGGCTCCCGGTGCTGTCCCCTGCCTGTGACTGGGACCCCCCTGCAATGCCCCCCGCAGCCCTGGCAGCCTGTGCCATGCACTGGGAGGACTATGGGGACACTCTCCCCTGGCCAAATAATTCCAGGGCTAAATATAACCCAGCTGGCATCCGAGGACGCCTGCACAGAACCGGCCCCTTCCCAGGGGTCCCTGTCACTGGGACCCACCACCCGGGTGCTGTGGTGGCACTGGTGCCACCGGGCACCTCCCTCCCTCCTTTGGGACCCTCACTGCGGGGTCTCAGGCTCTCCCCATGGCCCAGGAGAAGGGTGAGATGCCACCATAGGGTTGGCTGGGCCCTTTCCAGCTCCCCCTGCCCCAAAACCAGCCCCTTCCCCAGCAGCTGGGGGTTGGGGGGCTCCGGTGGGTCCCACTCTGTGCCCGGGGGGGCTGCCCGGGCAGCTCATCCGGATCCGGTGTCAGGAGGTAATTTTAGCTGGTGGTGGCAGAGGGACACGCAGGTCCCATGAGAGGCTGGCACCCCTCGGGTCCCCTCCTGGTGTCCCCACAGCCCCGGCCACCAAATAAATGTTTTTCTCTTCTTTTGGCAGGAGGAGGAGAATGGGAACCGAGCAGGTGAGTGCTGGCACCGTGCATGGGGGACAATGCCACCTGAGGGGTGGGCACAAGGGGCCTGGGGGACACAGGTTGTGGTGTGGGGACATGGCCCTAAACACTGGCTGGCAGTGACGTGGGGCTTTGGTGGCAGCTCGGGGGCGCTTGGCGTGGACGACGTGGTGTCCCCAAAGCCCTTGGGAGGTTCTCTGGAGCTCACGCCCGGGAGGTTCTATCCCAAAGCCGGGGGGGCTGCGGGGTGGGCAGCACCAGGACCCCCCTGGCGGGCGGCTCTGCTGAGCACGGGGTGTTTGGGGACAGGGACATGGCCCTGGTGTCCTCCCGGGGGCTGGTGGTGACGTGAGCGAATGTGAAGGCGTCGGAACGGATCGGGGCTGGCGCGGTGACGAGGTGCCGGGGAGGGCAGCAGTGCTCAGACCTGGCACCAGTGCCCCCAGGGGCTGGGCTGGGCTGGGGGGGACACTGGGGACACGCTGCGGGTGCTCCCCGGGGCATTTAGTGGGGTTTTTTTGGCATCCTTCTGCTGCCCACCCCTGCTCTGGTTCCTGGCACCCGATGGTGGTTGGTTTTGGGAAGGAGTTTGGCTGTGCCAGGAGGTGATGGGTGCCCAGGGGGGTGGGTGCCCAGGGAGGTGGGTGCTGTGGGAGATTAGTTCTTAAGGAGATGGGTGCCAGAGGAGATGGATGCCCAGGGAGATGGATGCCAGGGGAAATGGGTGCCCAGGGAGATGGATGCCAGGGGAAATGGGTGCCCAGGGAGATGGATGCCGGGGGAAATGGGTGCCTGGCACCCCCAAGAGCAGAGCTTTGCCCAGGGCAGGGTCTATGCCCTGCAGGTCCTTGGTGCTGCCATACCTGGGCTGGGGGAGGTGAGGAGGGTACCACAAGGGGCTGAGCACACTGCTTGCCGTGGGAGGGGTCTCTGACACGCTGTCCTTGGGGACAGGTCCCCCCCGGAGCCGCCTGGAGCCCATGGACACCATCTTTGTGAAGAATGTGAGGGAGGATGGGCCAGCACACCAGGCTGGGCTCCGTACTGGTGAGTAGGGGCTGGGGGGATGCCTGGGGTGGAGCTGGAGGGGGCTTCAGGCTGCTGAGATGCACTCAGAGTTGTTTCGCTTGGAAGAGACCTTTGAGACCATCAAGTCCAACTGTTAAACCAACACTGCCAGGTCCGTGTCCCTCAGCACCACGTCTTCATGGCTTGGAAACCCCTCCAGGGATGGGGACTCCACCCCTGCCCTGCCCAGCCTGGCCCAGCCCTTCACAACCCCAAAGAGCAACAAATTGTTCCTCAGCTCCAACCTCAACCTCCCCTGGGCCAACTTGAGGCCCTTTCCTCTTGTCCTGTCCCTTGTTCCTTGGGAGCAGAGCCCGACCCTACCTGGCTCCAACCTCTGTGGAGAGTCAGAAGGTCTCCCCTGAGCCTCCTTTTCTCCAGCATGTGCCCCCACCTCCCCGCTGCCCTGCAGTGACTCTGTCTTCTCCCCTCACCCTGCAGGGGACCGGCTGGTGAAGGTGAATGGGGAAAGCATCATTGGGAAAACCTACTCCCAGGTCATCGCCCTGATCCAGAATAGGTGAGTCCCCTCCCGGGGTGATGGACGTGAAGGGGACCCATGGCAGCAGGCACTGTCCCCCTGGGTGTCCCTGGGGCTGGCAGGAGCTGTGACCATGACCATGGTGTGGGGTTGGGGATGTTCATCACCCCATGTGGGATCTGGCCAAGCATGAGATGGGCCTTGCTGGGGACCAGTCTGACCACTCCATCCCCTCTCCCCGCAGTGATGATGTGCTGGAGCTCTCCATCATGCCCAAGGACGAGGACATCCTCCAGCTGGTGAGTTTGCCAGGCTGGTGCCAGGGCTCTGACTCCCTGGCATCGCTTTCCTGGCCTGTGCCAACCTTCCCACCCCACCAAACCCAAGGGGCTGGTCTGTCCCTGCCCACCCTCCTCCTGTACCTTGGGTCGAGGTGGCTACAAATGCCCTTATCTTGTTGGGAATGTTTGGGGATGGGGCCCCACCAGCATCCGTGGAAGGGGAATGGGTGCAGAAATGGAGGTACTAGGTGCTGGGGCAGGAAAGATGAGGGACGTGACCCCTGGTTTTTGGGGGTGCATCCCCAGATGTAGCTGGAGGGTGGGTTACTCGGGGTCTCAGGATCTGGCTTATCCTTGGAGCACCCAGGTCTTAGAGCCCTGGGAAGGGGGGGGTCTCGCTCATGTCTGTGCCCGTCCCGAGCTCTGAGGATCTCCTGGGCTTGGAGTCAGAGACGCCTGTGAAAAGTGAGATGGGAGAGCAGGACCTGGCCAGACGTGTGGGGTATTTTAGGAAGGAGAGGAGGGGAGGGAGGACGGGCTGGTCGTGGCGGCAGCCAGATCATCTCCAGAGGAACCAACCCCACCATGGGGTGATCCCAGTGGTGTGGGGAACAGGGTGTTGTGTCCCTGGCTCCCCCCTGACCCCCTGTCCCCCCCCCTACAGGCGTATTCTCAGGATGCCTACCTGAAGGGCAATGAGCCGTACTCCGGCGGGGCTCAGAGCATCCCCGAGCCCCCTCCCATCTGCTACCCACGGAAGACGTACCCCTTCCAGGCTCGGGGCACCGAGTCCCCCCCGGGCCAGCCTCCNCTACGGGCACCCACCCGGCCCCTCGCCCTGCTACGGTCCTGCCAAGCACCTCCCGGAGCACCGGACTCACTGCGGCTTCAAGGAGGGTGGCGGGGGGCTGGCGGGGGCTGGGCGGCCCAGCAGGGAGGCGATGGGCGCCCAGAGGGTGCCCGGGAGGCAGGAGTGCCAGCAGGCTCTGTCCCGCTGGTTCTGCAGCCAGGAGCCCCGTCGGAGCTCGTCGGAGGAGCGCCGGCACCCCATGGCCCCCCGCTACCGCAGCGTGTCCCAGGACAGGCTTGGGGGCTCCTCTGCGGCCCCCCGGGGTTGGCCACACAGCGCCTCGCACGACACCCTCCTGCAGCCCTCCCGGGAAGGGTGGGCACCCCGTGCCCGCTCCGACCACTACCTGGGCAGGTACGGGCGCTCCATGGAGGCTCTGGAGCCCAGCGCTCTGCTCTCCCCGCAACTCGACCGCTCCGCCTGGCCGCCCGAGAGGCTTTGCCGGGCCACCATCGCCAGCACCATCACTGGGCAGCCCATCCCTCACGCCTCCTTCGCACCTTCCTCCTCACCCTCCTCCTCCTCACGGGAGCCGGTGCAGAAGCACCCGTCGCAGCCCAACCTGCAGAGCGCGGACGACTCGGGGTACATCGGGTACCGCAGCTACAGCCCCTCCTTCCAGCGCCGCACGGGGCTGCTGCACGCCCTCTCCTTCCGTGACCCAGCTTTTGGGGGGCTGCCCACCTTCAGCATCCTGCAGAGACCCCCCTCCACGCTCCTGGAGAGGGGGGTCCCCACCGTCCCACCGCCCGCCGGTGCCTCGCCGGTGCCCAGGGAGCAGCGGCCGGAGAGCAGCCGGGTGCCCGAGCAGCCCGAGGAGAGGAGGGAGGAGGTGGTTCTGCGGCAGAAACCCCCCACGGGCCGCAAGATGCCGGTTCCCCTGCGGCAGATGAACTTTGTCTTCCCCGAAGGGGTGAAGGAGACGGACATTTGTGACCCCCCGACGGGCAGCAGCAAAGGGGAGAGGCCGGGGGGCGAGCGGCAGGGCCGGCGTGTGGCTCCCTTGGCAGCCCCCGAGGACTCGCTGGCATCCATCCCCTTCATCGGTGAGTGGGGCAGGGGGTGGGTGCCACTGGGAGGGGGGTTTAGTGGGTCCCATGGTGGGGAGGGTGTGTTTTGGGGGGGCAGGGCATGTTGCACAGTCTCAGAGCATGTGCCCGTGGCTGGAGAAGGGGTTGCACCCGCTGTGCCCAGTACCCTACAGTGCCCAGCACCCCACTGGGCTGTCCCCAAGCTGGGCTGCAGGTGTTGGCGATGGGGTGCCAGGGTTTGGGCTCACAGCAGCTTCATCCCTCCCTCTGCTCTCCAGCACCCCCCGGTACCCCTTACTGGGCATAGCTGGGTGTGAACTGGAGCCCTGCATGTTCCTACAGAGCTGGGGATAGGGACATGTCTGGGATGACCCCACTCCCTGTGTCACTTGGGACCTCCCTGCCTGACCACCTCTACCCGTTGCACCCAAATAGGACTGGGAGGGATGGGACAAGGAGATGATGAGGTTGCCAGACATGAAGGTCTGGGTGCACTGGTGGCTTCTGGCTTTACTGGGAATAGGAGCGTGTCCCCCAGTCCAGCTTGGGCACCTGCAAACCCACCACCACCCAGAAGCTCTGTGGGGTCCCAGCGGGGGTTTTCTCACCCAACCCTGCCCACCCCTCTTGCAGACGAACCCACCAGCCCCAGCATTGACCTGAAGGCCAAGCACGTTCCTGCCTCCTCGGTGGTCTCCAGCGCCATGAACTCGGCGCCCGCCGTTGCCACCAGCCCCTCCTCACCCACCTTCGCCTTTGCCCTGAGCCGACACTACTCCCAGGATTGCAGTAAGTGCTGGGGGAGGGGTCTGGATTCGGGGAGGGGGGGCTCCCCTGCCCTCCCTGTGCCCGCTGAGCTGAGCAGTGTTTGCTCTTCTCCCCATCCAGGCAGCATCAAGGCCGGTCGCCGCTCGTCCTACCTCCTGGCCATCACCACCGAGCGCTCCAAGTCCTGCGACGATGGTCTGAACACATTTCGGGACGAGGGGAAGATCCTAAGGTAGGGTTGGACCCTCCTCCTGGTTCCCACCACCTCCTGCCCCTTCCCCACCGTCCTGCTCACGGGGGTTGGTCTCCCCCCAGGAGGATGCCCAGCCGGGTCCCCAGCCTCCGCATGCTGAGGAGCTTCTTCACCGATGGGGTGAGTGTTGGGTGAGGGTTGGGGGTCCTGGTCTACAGGAGGGGTAGCTCTGGTGGAGCAGGGAGTGCTGATGGGACCTATAAGAGAGATGGGGACAGACTTTTGGGCAGGGCCTGTTGGGAGAGGACAAGGGGTGATGGGTTTAAACTAAGAGGGAGATTTAGATGAGAGAGAAGGAAGAGATTTTGGATGCTGAGGGTGGTGAGAGCCTGGTTGAGGTTGCCCAGAGAGGTGGTGGCTGCCCCATCCCTGGAACCATTGCAGGGGAGGTCCTGCTCTAGCTGCAGATGTCCCTGCTCAGTGTAGGGAGGGGTTGAACTCAATGAACTTGAAAGATCCCATCCCACCCAAGCCATCCTGTGATGGCATCACCCCAACGGTGCCCCCCACTCCCTCCCCAGTCTCTGGACAGCCTCGGCACGTCCGAAGACGCCCGCTCCAAAAGACACTCAACCTCCGACCTCTCGGACGTCCCGTTCAGCGCCGTGAGGAAGGAGGGCTGGCTCCACTGCAAGCAGATCCTCACCAAAAAGGGGAAGGTAGGCGGGTGCCGGCGACGCCGCAGGGGGGGCTCCGCCCGCCGCGAGCATCCCTGAGGCCGGTGTCCCCCACCCCTTGTCCCCTCGCAGAAGGTCGGTGGAGGCCTCCGGCAGTGGAAGCGCGTCTTCGCCGTGCTGCGCACGCACTCGCTGTACCTGTGCAAGGACAGGCGGGAGGCGGCGACCTGCGCCCCGGCCCCAGGTGAGGAGGAGCCGCCGATCAGCATCCGAGCGTGCCTGGTGGACATCTCCTACAGCGAGACCAAGAGGAAGCACGTCTTCCGCCTGACGACCGCTGACTTCTGTGAATATCTCTTTCAGGCAGAGGATCGGGAAGACATGCTGGCCTGGATCAAAGTCATCAGGGAGAACAGCAAGGCCGAGGGCGAGGTGAGAGCCACATGGGGCTCCCGGCTGCCTCTGGCTCTCCCGGCGCTAACCGCCTCGGCTCTCTCCGGCTCTTTGCCTTGTGCTGCTTCCCCCAGGCCCCTGCGTGGCCGGCCAGGGTTGGGGCTGGCTGGTCCCACGCGGTGCTCCCAGGGGTGCAACGGGTGCCGCGGCACCCAAGGAAAAGCGCGGCGGCGCCGGGATGCTCGGTGGAGATGATGTGGTAGCTCTTCCAGGCAGGCTTGGAACCGTTTCCATGGCCAACCCGAGTGGTGTTTGGTCGTGAGGTTGGAGAGGAGCGCGCGGGGGCTCTGCTGTGGTGCGTCTCTGTTTGGTGGAGAGAGATTTGGAGAGGAGATCCCTGCCGGCGTTGGGCACGGTGCCCGCGCGGTGCCAGGTTGATGTTGAGCCCTTGCTGGGCAGCTGTGGACTGTGTGAGGGGTTGCTCGGGTCTGAGATGGGGAGAGGTGCTCCCCGGAGCTGTGGGCTCCAAGAGGAGGAGCCACGGGGCTGGATGTGCTGGCACTGGGCTCTCCATGTGCCTTGTTTGGTCGCGGTGATGGTGGCAAGCTTGTGGCAAGCTCGTGGCAAGCTCATGGAAAGCTCCGGCCCTGGAGGGTGCGTTGAGCTCGGAGTGGTCTCTGGTTCTCTGTGACATAGGGTTTGGCAGGGCTGGCAGCACCGGCACAGGGAAGATGCTGCCAGGCTGGAGCATCCAGGCACCCACCATGGCTGTGGTGATGCCAGGAACAGGGAAGGTGCTGCCAGGATGGCGCATCTGGGCACCCACCATGGCTGTGGTGATGCCAGGAACAGGGAAGATGCTGCCAGGATGGCGCATCTTGGCACCCACCGTGGCTGTGGTGATGCCAGGAACAGGGAAGGTGCTGCCAGGCTGGAGCATCTTGGCACCCACTGAGGCTGTGGTGCTGCCAGGTATAGGGAAGGTGCTGCCAGGCTGGAGCATCTGGGCACCCACTGAGGCTGTGGTGCCTCTGGGCAGCATCCTGCAGGGATGAGCGTGTGGGTTTGGAGCCACAGTGTCGATGCGTGTGCCCCGGTCTTTGGATGCTGCGTGGCACAGCGGGTGTGCCCGGCGTGGGCAGCTGGAGGTGTGTGTGTGCCATGGAGGGATGTGCCCGTCCCCGAGCCGCTGAACCTGGCTTGGATCCTCTGTGCCACCCTGCACCGTGGCAAGGAGCACTGGAGACTGTGGTGGGCACCGGCTGCGCTGGGGCAGAGGGGACTCGGTCCTGCCCATGCCTGGTCCTGCCCGGCCTCACGTGGTGCCCGGCAGAGCGTGGACTTGCCCGGGGGCTCCGGAGGACGTGCTGCTCAAGCTCTCCCTTCCCCTCTTCTCTCTGCCTCCCCAGGACCCCGGTTTTGCCAGCCAAGCGCTTATCAACAAGAAGTTAAATGACTACCGGAAAGTGAGGTACGGACCTGGGGGTGGGGGGGGGCACCCAGGCCCCCGAGAGCTTTATCCACCTCAGTTTTAAAGTGATGGAGCAAAGCCAGTGCCACCCTTGCTGGGGGCAGTGCCAGCTGCACTCGGGGTGCTGGCGGGGTCTGGTTCACCCAAACTGGCACCGAGCAGAGGGTTAAAGTGTCTCAGTGCTCCCCAGTACCCAGCGTGGGCACGGATGGGATACTGGGCAAGCTGGGAGAGGTGCCAGTGGTTCCAAGAGGTTCCTCCCTGAGCTGGTGCCCCACCTGAGCCCCCTCCCCACTCTCCCCGCAGCCCCGCGGGTGCCAAGCCCGATTCCTCACCCAAGGGCTCTCGTGGGCTGGGGATCCGAGCAGAGTTCCTGAAGCAGACTGGAACCAGCACACCCCGGTCCCCCAGGCAGGACGCGGCCGTCACGAAAGGTGAGTCCCATCCCTGGGACACCCCAACCCCGGGGGGCTTGGCAGGGAGGGGGGACCTCGCCCCAGCGATGCCATCATAGGGCAGCAGGGATGCTCTTCTCATTTATCCCAGCTCATTAACAAGAGATCCTGTGGGTTTTTCTCCCCAGATGAGAGCAGCTCCCAAAAAGCCCCGTGGGGCATCAACATCATGAAGAAGAACAAGAAATCTGCCCCACGAGCCTTTGGGGTGAGGCTGGAGGATTGTCAACCAGCCCCGGACAACAAGGTACAGCCACCCCAGCAGTGCCCAGCCCTTGGGGACACCCCCACAGCCCTGGCACCCCCCGTCACCCCTCTGCCTGTCCCCGCAGAACGTGCCCCTGATCGTGGAAGCTTGCTGCAAGGTGGTGGAGGACCGAGGGCTGGAGTACATGGGCATCTACCGTGTGCCCGGGAACAACGCCGTGGTGTCCAGCCTGCAGGAGCAGCTCAACAAGGGAGCCACCGAGATCAACACGCAGGACGAGGTGAGGGCAGGGTGGGCTCTGTGTCCCTGTCCCCCACACCTCTGGGACGCTTTTGGGATTGTTGTCCTGGTCCATGGCTCTGTCATCATCCCTGTCTCCATCATTATCCCCATCTCCATCTTCATCCCTATCTTGATGCTTCTGGGATGTTCTTGGGGCTGTTGTCCTGGCCATGGCTCTGTCACCATCCCTGTTTCCATCCCTGTCTGTCTCCGTCTTCATCCTCATCTCCGTCTTCATCCCTATCCTGATGCTTCTGGGATGTTCTTGGGGCTGTTGTCCTGGCCATGGCTCTGTCACCATCCCTGTTTCCATCACCATCCCCATCTCCATTGCTGTGACCTTCCCTGGAGTGCCAGGGCCGCCTAGTGGTGGCTGCCAGTGGTGTAGGTGACATCTTGGGGACATTTGTCCCCTTGCATCATTGCTGCAGTGGCACAGAACTTTCCCTGCCAGAAGCTGGGTGGGGACAGTGTCCTGCTGCCCTCCCAGCCGTGGTGGCTCTGGCTGGTGTCCCTTTCACTGTTGGTGGCCTGGGACTCCCCCAGCTTGGGGACTTTGTCCTGCTGGCACTTGGGTTGGCCCAGCGTGGTCCCTCTGAGCAGCCTCTTCTCTCTCCCCACAGCGGTGGCAGGATCTGAACGTCATCAGCAGCTTGTTGAAATCCTTCTTCCGAAAGCTGCCCGAGCCCCTCTTCACTGATGGTGAGTCTCTGTGCCCTGGCTGGGCACTGCCATCGGGGCCACCAAAGTGGCCACCAATGACCCTGGGCTGGTGGCCACGTGTCGATGGCTGATACTGGGCTGACCAGCAACCCCAGAACCCGCCCCACCCATCATTGTGTTGGGGAAGGTCCTCAGACCCCACAGAAGGGACAAGGGGACTCAGTGAGGAGGGGTCCCCTCCTTGCCCTTCTGTGCCCTGTCCCACTGGGACCCCACCAGCTCCCTCTCCACCATCTCTGGCCAGTGTATCCGGGGGTCCCTGGCCCCAGAGGGTTCCCTCTCCCCTCCACCCATCTCTGAGCCCCTCCATGTCCCACTTTCAGATAAATATAATGACTTCATCGAGGCCAACCGGATAGAGGACGCCAGCGAGAGGATGAGGACCCTCAGGAAGCTGGTAGGGACATGGGGCTGGGGTGGGGGGCACAGTCTTTGAAGCCCACCTCAGGTGCTGGGGTGGGTGGGAGAGGTAGGTGGGTGAGCAAAGAGGTGACCTGGTGACTCCCCACAGATCCGGGACCTGCCAGGTCACTACTATGAGACGCTCAAGTTCCTAGTGGGTCACCTGAAGACCATTGCTGACCACTCAGAGAAGAACAAGGTACCGTCCACCCACCATGGGCACCATCCCAGGGTCAGGGGGGACCTCCTAGACCCCTGCCCCACCTTGAGCTCCCCCAGCTTGGCCTGAGCTGTGGTGGGAAGGGAGATGATGCTGATGGAGCAGTGAACACCATGAGCAGACACTAACCCCAGCTCTGGTCGCAGATGGAGCCCCGAAACCTGGCCCTGGTGTTCGGCCCCACGCTGGTGCGGACATCTGAGGACAACATGACAGACATGGTGACACACATGCCCGACCGCTACAAGATCGTGGAGACCCTCATCCAGCACGTAGGTGGCATCAGTGGGAGGGTGGGCACCTGTGGGAGGGTGGGCATTAGTGTGGCTGAGGAGGGGGCTGGTCCACACCCTGGGTGGATGGGGTTTCATGGTCACACCAAGCTCCCGTTGCTCCTCACCAATCCATAACCCCTCTCCCATCTCCTCCCACAGTCAGACTGGTTCTTCAGTGACAAGGAAGACAAGGGTGAGAAGGTGAGTCCAGGGGGGTCTCACTGCGGGGCAGGGTGGGCACAGAGCCCCGGTTGGGAGCTGAGGTGCCATCTGCACTCCCTGACCTCTGTCCCCCTCCTCTTGCAGACCCCCGTGGATGAGAAGGAGGCTCAGTCCGTGCCCAACATCGAGTACCTGCTCCCCAACATCGGCAGGACCGCGGCACCCGGTGATGCCGCAGGTGAGGAGCAGACCCCGTGGCACCAACCCCCCATGCCTGGCACCAGGGCACCCCAGGGTGCCCCTCCAGCCTCTCCATCCCCCCCTGTGCTCACAACCTGGCTCACTGTGCCCACGGCAAACCCGTGTGTGCCAGAGCAGCACCTCCCAGCACCTTCCTCACCGTAAAACGGGGACATGCCCCCCGGGGGTGCCAGCGGAGCCCCCTCCCCACCCTCTCCCATCACCCTTCTCTCCGGTTGGTCCCTCTGCAAGCCCCTGGGACCCCCACCCACGCCCGCCCCCCCACGCTGCCAACCCAGACACGGGAGACTTGGATGTTCGACTGATTTCTTACGTTCTTTCCTTGAACTTCTCTGTGCTGTCCTCTTCCTCCTCCTCCTCCTCCTCCTCCTCTTCCTCCTCCTCCAGCGGACCTCCTCGAGAGCTAGAGCGGGTACAGTGTTGATCCCGGGTGCATTGCTCACGCACTAACTCCTCGGGGTGACCACGAGAGAGCGGGAGCAGGGGGGGGACAGTGGGAGGGGAGGGGGTCCCATCCTGCCTGACCAGTATCCCCAGTATGCAGAGGGGCTGCTGAGCCCCTGGGGAGCCTTTAACCCTCTTTCTTTTGGCATCCTTGGCTGGTGCTGGGGCTGCTGTTGGCATCCCTGGCAGGGATGGGTGCTGGGTGTCAGGGACTGGCACACTCAGACACCAGGGTTTGGGGGTCCCAATGCCCCAGGGAGGGTCAGCACCCCCCTTTCTGCCTCCCCCTCTCTCGTCGTCAGCGGCTGCTAACCCCATCCCGGGCGTGGGGGTGGGAGAGGGGGTCTTGTCTTGTCCTTGTCCTTCACACCATGGCAGCGAAGCCGTGTCCCCGCTTGCCCCCTGACCCCCTGGATGAGCTGGGGCAGCCCCCTGGGCTGGATGTGGCATCGAGCGGGCTCCCCATGCCCCGTCCTGGTGATGTGGTGGTGGTGGCAGCGCCGTGCCCAGCCCCGGTCCCCTCTGTGCCCATGGCTGTGGGAGGGTTGGGGTCCTGGCTGTGTTTCCCAGCTGTGTGTGCCTGTGTGTCCCCCTCGACTCATCCCCACTCCTCACCCTGGGGCTCTGCAGTGGGCGAGCAGTGCCAGGGACCCCCTGCATCACTGAACCCCTCCCTTCACCCTCCTGGCACCTCCTGCAGCCTCTGGCACACGAACCCGCTCAGCGCTGGCATCCCTGCCAGCTGGGCTGGCGGCCCTGGCATGTCCCCGTCCTGGTTTTGAGGGAATGGAGCAGCATCCCCCCCAGCTCTACCCGTCAACCCCCCTCCCCAGCACGCACCCACCCCCAGGGCCTGGCATAACCTCCCTTCTTCTCTGCCCCACAGGCTCAACCCGCAGCGGCTCCGCCAAACCCAAGGTAAGAGGGTCCTGAGCTGGGGGGTGGCCGGAGTGGGACACGATGGCTGGGGCACAGAGCCCAGCCCTAACCCTGGCACTGCCCCCCCTGACCCCGGTGCCACCCTTTGTGCCAGGGCACGTGGCCGTCGCGGAAGGCACCGCCGCACCGGGACCTCCTCGCCATCCCCTTCGTCTCGGCCGCCGCCCGCAAGAGGAAGAAGAGGAGGGAGGCCGAAGGCGTGGGGAGCAGCACCGACGACGACTCGGAGCGCAGGGACACGCCGGGTCGGGAGCAGGAGGACGAGGGCACCGTGCCCACCCCACCGGGAGCCAGCAGAGCCCCCCGCGGCACCGGCGCCGAGCCGGCGGCCCCCAGCCCAGCCGGGATGGAGCGGGAGGAGGCCGGGGGGGCCGGGTCAGACCTGGCACCCGATGCCCGCTCCATCGTGTCGGGCTACTCCACCCTGTCCACCATGTGCTCCGAGGTGCAGTCGGTGGCCGGGAGCCGCGGGGAGGAGGCGGATGATGAGCGCAGCGAGCTCAGCCACATGGAGACGGACACGGAGAGCAGGGAAGGTGCCCGGCCACGGTGCCAACCGGACAGGGGGAGCGGGGATGAAGACAAGACCCCCCTCGGCCGCCCATCCTTCAACTCCCACCGCCTGATCCAGTGCGACACGTTGGCCCGGAGGAAGCTGGGACGGCCGCGACCGGCTGGTGAGACCATGGCATCCACCGAGGAGGACCAGGACCAGGGGTGGGTTCCTCCCGGGCGCCCCTCGCTGCGGGAGCAGCTCCGGCAGCGCCTGCGAACCTCGACCGATGACCTGGGGGTCCGCCTGCGCCGAGCCCACTCCCCAGAGACCCGCCGCAAGAAGAGCAGCTGGCGCCGCCACACCGTGGTGGTGCCCGGGGGCATCAAGGACCTCAACTTCAACGAGTGGAAGGAGCCGCGGGGGCTGGAGGGGACCCCGGGACCCTGTCGTGACAAGGACTCGGGGCTCAGCAGCTTGGAGTCCACCAAAGCTCGGCCCCTGGTACAGCCCGGGGCTACCGGTGAGGTGCCAGGCACCAAGACCCCCCCGGGCAGCCCCGGCCCCCCACCCGCCCTGCGCTTCCCGCAGTGTCTCTGACCTCCTGGGATGCCCCCCCCAAGCCCAGCCAGGGTTTAATTTAAGGACTCGCCTTCGTTCTCCTATTTAATTGTGCTCTGGACAAGCTGCTGTTATTTAAGGGGTCTCCGTGGCCCCCCCCTGAAGCCACCGTGTCCCTCTTGGGACCAGCAGGGTCCTGGCCCCATCCCATTGTCCCCAGGCAGTGCCAGGAGGGTCGCTGGGGGGGTCACAGGGACTGTCCCCATGTCCTCTGGGTGGTGCCAGGAGGGTCACTTGGGGGTGTCACAGGGATTGTCCCTATGTCCCCTGGGTGGTGCCAGGAGGGTCACTGGGGGGCTCACAGGGACTGTCCCCATCCCGGGCAGAGGTGGCCCCATGATGCGAAGTGCGGGCGCTTCCCTGGGTGCTGCCGGTGCCCTTTGCTGTGCCAGGGACCTCGGTGCCATCACAGGGTTTGGATTCTGTGCCAGGGCAGCCCTTGGCATCACCAACAGGGGTCCCTATGGGCTGGGGGGGGGTGTGAAAGGAAGGGTGGCACAGAGTGGCATNATCCTGATTTTCCTCCCTAATTTTCCCTGTCGTGGAGCATCTGGGGAAGGATTTATTCCAGCTGGACCCCATCCCCAAGGGCCGTGGGGGGGGTTTTAGGGGTGTCCNTCATGGAGAGGGGACACATTGCTGTCTCCTGCACCCCCCTGCCTGGCACGGCATGGTTGGCATGGCTGGCATTGCCCCCACAGCCCCGCTCCCCTTCCCCAGGCCACAAGCACTTTAGGAAGGGGCTGCAGGGCATGGGGATATGGCTGGGGGGGTGGGCACAGGGTCCCCCTGCCCTTGCCATGCTGGCACACACATGCCAGGGGCTGGGTGGGCACAGCAGGGTCGGGGGGGGTGTCAAGTCAAGTCACTGTTTCTCGGTGTCGTTCTCATACGTTATGCAAATATTTGCTGTAAAGTTGTTTGTTTTCTTTTTTTTTTTTTCCTTTTTTTTTCTTTGTAAATATTGTCTCTTGACCGTGTAACATATTACAGAGGATTTATAAGGATTTTTTAAGAAGTTTTGCTCAGCTGAAAGGCCAACCCCCCCCCCCAGGGGATGTGCTGGACCAGTGGTGACTTTTTAAACCCTCCTGCATGTGCCCCCCACC
>VYZX01008993.1:69406-105881 GCA_013401335.1 Brachypteracias leptosomus
CAAACCAACAGCAACCCAAAAAACGATTCGGGGTGAAGAGGAGAAAGGGAAAAAAAGGAGGAGAAAGAGGAAAAAAAGGAGGAGAAAGAGAGAGAGAGAGAGAGAAAGAGAAAGTGGCTGGTTGGCCATTGCAGAGAGAGATGGGAGCAGAAGTCGGGCCGTGGTGGAGCAGAGGCAAGACACGAGGTCGGCCACAGTGGAGCAAGACATTGAGAGAAAAACCCAAATAAAATAAAATTACAGAAAGAGAGGGACGGGTGGAGATCCCTCCAGGTGCCTCAAGAAGACAAGTCCCAGGGAGGAGGAGGAGGAGGAGCCCAAGGAAGAGAGGAGCCCAGCCCCAGGTTGGGTGGAGCTGGCAAGGATGCTCAGAATGAGATTGAGGAGTTCCTTGCCCCAAAGGAAGTCAATACGGGGATGGATGTTCTGCCAGCTGCGGGTTTGTCTGAGACCACGGGGGAGGTCTCAGGAGCCTCTTTAGATGGTCTAGCGGCCTAGAAAGAAAAGCAAGATTCAAGGAGGAGGAGGAGGAGGAGAAAGGGGAGGAAGGTCAAACAGCTTCTCCAGAAAGAAAGAGACGAAAGAAAGGGGAAAAAAAAGTATAAATACAAAACAAGAATAAAGGAAAGAGACGAAATAAAAACCAACGACCAAGAACCAAACAGGAGTTTGTTCAGAAGCAGCATTGAGTAGTTAGGCCTGAGGTCAAGCAGCTGGAAAAGGTCCACCACAAACAGAGCACGAGATGAGCTGGTCCCATGTGTCACTGGGAGGGGAGGGGACACCCCCGAGAGGAGGAGGAGGAGGAGGAGGAGGAGAGGCAGAAGGAGACAGACGGACAGACAGACATGTGGACAGACGGGCACACACAGAGGCGGGGTGGGGGGCGGAGGGGAGAGGGGAGAAAGGTGGAGAGGGGGGACAAGAAGGGCAGCGTTAGACCAGGAGTGCCCGTGGGGCGAGCGGGCAGAGCCTTGGCACCCCCCCGCCAGCCTTGGCTCATCCAAGAGGTGCCAGTGCCCACCCCGGCCCCCTGTGCCCACCCTGATGGTGCCATGGCCACCAGCAGTGCCATGACCCAACCCGACTCATGCCAGAGCTGGTCCAAAGGAAGCCAGGAAGGGAAGATGCTCAGAAAGGCTCCAGGAATGGGGAGAGGGGCTCCTCCAGCTCCCCCCTTGGCACCGTTGCAGGGGGTTGGGCTGGTGGGCAGGGGGCTGGGCCAAATCCTGCACAGGGAGGGCAGCCAGGACAAAAGTGCTGTGGAAAAGTGGCCTGGCCACCTCAGCAAGTGGTTGGGTGAGTGATGAGGTGAGGATGAGGAGGAGCACGGTGACACTGGACAGCGAGGACCGTGCTGGTGTGTGGCCTCCAGGGAAGGGGACGTGGTGGCCAACCTGGGGGTCCCTGGTGCCAGGAGATGCTTCCTGGTCCTTCAGGGCTCCTGGCACAGCCCTTTCAACGGGTGTTTCTCTGCTCCCCAGATCACGGGGCTTCCCTCTGCCCCCCCATCTCTCCCTGATTCTGTAGAGATGTGAAAATCCACGGGCACCCTCATGTGCTTGGGGGGGGCTGGCAAGGAGACCCCAACCCCGAGGACAGACCCTGCCTGGGGACATCTCACCACTGGGACCATCTTGGTTGGGGTCATGACAAACAGCAACTGCTCGGCCATAGAGCAGCTGAGGGGGGTCAGGGGATGCTGAGCCCTCTTGCCCAAAGGTGCCCACCTTGTTCATGCAATATTTGCCCAAATTGCATGAAATCCCCCCCCCAACCCAGCTGTTTATCCACCAGGGTTTCTGGATCCAACAGCATGAGCAAAATCGGGTTTATTGGGGGGTTTGTCAACGCCAGGCCCAGGGAAAGGGGTTGAGACACAGAGCAGGGAGGAGAGGATGGGGTGAACCCCCCCCAGGGTGCTGCCCACGGGGGCAGGAGGGGTCAGGAGGGCTGGGAGGGGAGGAGAGGAGAGGTGAGGAGGGGGTGGAGGGCAGTGAACGGGCTGTGATCACCTTGCTTGTTGGCAAGACCAGAGGGGAGTGAGCCCCACAGCCCAGGGGTGGGAGAAAAGGGGGTGCTGGGCTGGGGGGACACACCATCCCACCCCAAAGCACTCCTCTTCCAGCTGCTGTGGCCCCACCACCCTCTCCCCATGCTGCTGGGTGCCCTGGTACCATCCCCCTGCCCAAAACACCCCCCAACCCAGCACAAGCATCTTCTGTGGACGCAGTGTCGTGGTGCATGGAGAGTTCTCAACTCTCCAACCCCAGCCCCCACCCCAGGTTAATGAACCCCTTGGCACCCCAGTGCTGAGCACGTGGCTCTACAGAGCCCATCACCGTGGTCAAGATGCTCTACAAGTTCTTGGTGTTCCTCAAGGCGAGGAGACCAGCGCTGAGGCTCAACCTGGTCCACCAGGGCAGTGGTGGCACCACACGGGGCTGGGGGACAAACGACTCCAGCTTCAGCCTCACACCATATTTATAATGAATTTGCCACTCTCAGCACAAAGTCGCGTCCCCAGCCCCAGCAGCAAGCTACAGAAACCACCACACCAGGCACGGGCCACCCTCAACCGTGGCAAAGGGTGGCACCGAGAGGGGTCTCCCATGCCCACCACCACCCACCCCTCCCAGTGAGGAAGACGCCGGAGCTGTGGGCACCAGCAGGGCTGGGGCTAGAGATAAACTACCTGCTGCTGGCCCTGGATCCTCATGTACTCCATCCGCTGCTTTATGTGCTTGCTCTTGTCGGGGCTGCCCTGCTGCTGGCTCTGCTTCAGCCGTGACGCCGGGTTCACCACCTTCATGGCTGGGATGGAAACGCCACCGCTCTGTGGGGACACAGGATTTGGGGGAAAAGGGTTTAAATCAGTACATTCAACCCTCCCCCACACTCTGGGCACTGCCAGGGCTGGGTATGGGATGCCCGGAGCTGTGCCAAGCCCCTGCAGCATCACCACGACATCCCTGCCCAACATCCAGGTGAGGATGAGGAGCCCTCACCGGGCTCAGGAACCAGCCGGGACTTACCAAGAGTCACCCCAAGGCAAACAGGGAGTGAGGGGCAAACACCAGGAGACCGAGGGCAGGGGGAGAAGGTCCCCGCCGGGGCAGGGGGGGCACGGCCAAGAGAAAGGACAAGAGGCGACGTCAGACAGAGCAGAGTCCAGGTGGAAACGGCGGCAGTGGGAATACAGAGGTTTATTATTAACAAGCTGAGCACAGATGGAGATACAGAGACTTGCAAGAGCAGCAGCGAGGGGAGCAGTCCCTGCCCACACATCCCCTGGCACCGTGGTGCCGGCACAGGAGCCTGGGCAGTGCCACAAGCCACGGGCCCCCCCTCACTGCCCAGGGCACCCCAAATCCTCCCCTGCCATCGCCGCTGCCTCCTGCAGGCAGCACACCCAGCAGTGCTGATGATGCTCCAGAGACACCAGGGCCAAAGGTCATTGCAGCGAGGTCAGGTTGGTGATGGATGCGCTGCCTGCCCTGCTCTGGGATCCTCAGAGGTCCCACGGGGGGGACACGGGGACTCCTGCACCCCACAGCACAAGGAAATCCAGGCCCTGCCTGCACCACCCCTACCCAGTGCCCCAGCATCCCTGGCACTGGCTCTCAGCCTTCACAGCATCCTTGGAAGGGGGCACAAGACCTGCCCTCTCCCACTCTGCTCTCAGGACCGACTAAACCAGCCTCTCCCACCGAACCCTGAGCTGAGCTTTGCTTTGTGTGCGCCCATCTCAGCCACAAATCCATCCCGTGGCTCCAGTTCTAGTTTGCTCTGCTGCCTGCCCTCCCCAAAGCCCTTCACGGGACAGGGAGAAAAGGTTTTTCCACCTCAGCTCTGCCAGGAGGTAGAGTCTACAGAGAGGGAGCAGGTAGAGGTGGAGGAAGAGAGACATCAGAGTGAGTCCGGGGCAGAGCACAGCAAGAGGGAGAAGAGAAAATAAACCTGCAGAGTGTCCAGGGGGAGCTGCGGCTTGGGGAGCAGAGGAGGCTTGGTCCTGCTTGGAGACGGACTCTTGGGAGCATCATCTTTGGCCTGAGTGAGGTCCAGGGCAGTCCCATCATCACGGCTGCTGTGTCTGAGATCCCCCAGCCCTTCCTCGGTCTCCTTGCTGGCATCTTTGGGTCCCGCTTGTCCCAGCAGCTCTTTGGGGAATACAAGTTCAACCGAGGGGTGGCTGCTGATCTCACTGATGGTGATTTCCAGCTCACGGATCGTTTCTTCCAGGCTGTCCAGTCTCTGGTAGGTGCCTTCACAGATCTCCTTGCTCCGGGGAGCCATGGAGCGGTGAGGGGAGAGCTGCCTTTTGCAGACCCCCTCTGACACCTTCTCCCCAGCCCTGGCATCCTCCACGCCACCTTCTCCCCCAGCAGCTACAACCATGTTGCCCCAGCTCGGCGATGCCAGGCAAGGGCTTGGCCCTGGGGAAGCAGCGACCTGCTCCTGGGGATGCTCAGCCCAGGACTGTCCATTTCCCCACAGGGCTGGATCCCTGCCTGGGAGAGCTCTGGGGTTTGGCACTGGGCAGGCTGGAGCTGGCAAGGTGTCCTCCCTCTGCCCACGTTTGCAAGCCCCAGGAGAGTCTCTGGGAGACTCCTGGACCCTCTGCCTGGCTCCTCCTCGGGGCTCCCCATCACCGGGAAGCTGGAGGATGGAGCTGGAGGGGGGGACCAGCACCTCGCCAGCTCCGGGCCCTGTGGCTTCCCTCCGGGGATGAGGAGGCTGCACATCCAAGGCCCCTCGCTGAGAAATCTTGCTGCTGCCTCCTTCCCGAGCAGCATCCCCTCCTCCTCCTCCTCCTCCTCCAGCGAGACACCAGGTTCTACGCTTCGGGAGAGTCGAGCCCTTGCTGCCTGCTGGAGGGAACCTCCACATCTCTGCAGCCACACGGGCACGAGGTGGGATGTGGGCACGAGGTGGGATGTGGGCACGAGGTGGGATGTGGGCACGAGGTGGGATGCTCAGGGGCTGCGGGGCTGAGGCTGGAGGGTACCCAGGCGTGGACGGAGGCTTTTTGGAGATGCCAGGATTCACAGGGGGTGGGAGCTCCCCTCCTGCCCCTCCGCCGGCCGGGTCCCCCTGCTCCCAGCAGCCCGATTCCACCCACGCCTCCGCTTCGGGGGACGGCGGCTCCGACACCCACTCGGTGAGCACAATCTGTGGGAGGGAGAAAGCCCTGCTCCCCGGGGCTGCCAGCGGCTCCTAGGTAGAGAATTCAGACACGTTAAGAGCCGGGGGAGAGCGGTGGGGGGAGGCGAGGAGCTGCCAGGGGGGCACACGCCACTTGGGTCCCCATTGCTGGTGCCTCCGGGCATGGCAGAGCTGCAGGTTGGCCAGGAGGGGAGATGTTTGGCTCCCTCCTGCCTGACCCTGATGTCCCATCGGTACCCACAGCACGGGCACAGACTGGGTTTAAGGCAAGCTGGGTCTGGGAGATGTTGGCAGTGACTTGCCTGGAGTTTTGAGTAAAAATAAGTTGGTGTTGCTGCACTTTTGGAGACCTGATTGCCACCGACTGGGCTTGAATTCCTCCCACGTTGGTACAAACTGGCACGGCCCTGGTGCCAGAGCAGAGCCCAGCCCTCGTGGGATGCTCCGGGCAGGATTGAGCCAGCACAAATGAGCTGCCAAGGGGCTGCAGAACAGCCTGGGCAGCAAGAAGTCACCTAGAAAACATCACCCCCTTCCTGCCCCTCCTCTCTGCTCCGGTGCCAAGGGAGGTACAACCAGCTGAGCAATACCTGGAGGGGCTGTGCCCTCCACCAGGACCAGGAGAGGTGAGCTGGGGAGATGCTCTGGCAGAAGAGGTGCCTCTGCCCCACTCCCTGCCCTGGCCAGGGCGGCTGCCACCACCACAGGGGTGTGTGCCCTGGCTTGGTGTGTCTTGCTTAGCCCTGGGGTCTGAGTAGTGCCCGAGAAAAAAGAGGGAAGGGGATACAAGTGCTGGGATGGCCACGGAGCTCTGGGTCTGGAGCTGGACCCATCCAAGCTCTGGGAAGAGGGATCCTTGCCTGCAAGGATAGGAGATGCTGCCCTGGGGCAGCCATGGTGGATCCAGCCCTGCTGCTGGATCTCCTGGGAGATGGGGGGGACCCAACGGGACCCCTGCAATGCACCCAGACCCCCACCAGCAGCTGAGCTGCCCTGGATGAAGCAGAGCTCATATGTCAGTAGATATGAGGGACTCAGCAGCACCCCCTGCCCTGCTCTTTGCCCCCTGGGTATAAAACCATAGAATCATTGAGGTTGGAAAATACCTCTAGGATCATCAAGTCCAACCTTCATCTCAACATCTCCCTGACCCCCAAACCATGTCCCTGCTCCCCTGCTCCACCCCATCCACTCTCCAGACACCTTCCTTTGCTCCTGCTCCTCCTGATCCCAGGGCAGAAGGGCCGGGAGAGGTCAGGGCTGTGCCCACTCAGCATCCCAGCAACCAGGAGGGGTGATGGGGCCAAGCCCAAGCAGGTCCCAGCATCCACCAGCCTCCATCCCAGCCCTTCCCCTTCCACTCGCATCATGCATGTGGAGCAGGGCACAACATGCATCACCCACCAGTGCCCCCCTCCCCGGGCACCCAGTGTGGCATGAGAGCAGCGAGTCCTTCCCGTGCCCGGTGCTGGGGTGGCCCCTTTTCCTTCCTCCCATCCATGGTGGCTGCAGGATGGGGCTCTCCCAGGAGCTGGGCAGCCCCCTGCCACCACCACAGGGGTTAGTGCCCAATCCTGTGCCCGGTCAGTGCCCCCCACGCGTGTTGGTGAGCGAGGCAGTGGAGAGAAGCCGTTAGGTGGTTAAATCAGAGAAAAACCAGAAAGTGAGCTCGAAAGAGGTGGGAGAAGAGGTGGTTAAAGTGCAGCCCGTCAGCAGGAGAAGGGGTCGCTCGGGATGAGCTGTTACCTTCCATCCTTGGGCTGCCCTGGAGGCTCCGTTGGGCCACACGTCTGCGTGCCCAGGGGGGGTGGCACGGAGCGTGGGGAGGAAAGGGGAGGCAGAGCTCCTCTGAAACACCTGGGGAGTCAAACACGGCGGGTTGGAGGAGGGAGGCGTGGGGGGAACCACGGCGTGGATGGGGCTTGTGGGGTCATGCCAGGATCAGGGCTTGGCAGGGAGAGAAACAGGGGTTGTTATCAGCTCTGTCCTGCTGCTGCCACAGCATTGCTGGTCCCTGCCTCCATCCCATCCATCTGGTTCCCAGCCAAGGAAAAGCCAACCATGACCCCCTCAACCAGAGCAAACAGGGGGAGCACAGAGCAGAGCCAGCCTGGGGATGCTCAGAGCCTGAGGACAGTGTCTTGAGTGGGATCTCTGCAACCCAATGAACTTTCAGCTGAAGCTGCATTAAAAAGCTGAATGAGTTTGGCTTAAAGCCCAAGATGGGGTGGAAGAGCTGGAGAGATGGTGAACCAGTGAGGGGTCCATTGGGGGGACCTGCCCATCCCTGTGGTCCTGCTGGGAGACAGGTGAGGAGGGGGATGCCCGCTGCTGTGCCCATGGGTGGGATGTGGGTTCCCTGGCCCCGATCCTGAGGTGTCCCTTGGGCACAGCCAGAGGTCAGAGCAGGGTGGGCAGTGCCCCCGGGTGCGGGTGAGCTGGGGCACCCCGCAGCCCCTCCCGCGCTCACCTCCAGCTCCGCAATGATGCGATCCTCATCATCATCATCTTTGATGGCAGAGGCAATGATGGGAGGGGTGGACGCTGGCCTGACCACCTCTGACACTGTCCTTCTCAGCTTCACCTGCGGCTTCTGGGTCTCCAGCTCCTCCGACTCAGCTTTCTGCAAAGGGGGGAGCAGGTTGGTGAGGGGTGGGGGGCATCAGGAGCTGGGGCTGGTCTTGCTGAGGGTGACCCACCCAGCCCAGCCCAGCCACCACCCCATGGCCCTGCTCCCTACCTTCATAAACCCAGGTTCCTTCTTGCTGGTGACGATGACCTCTCCGCTGCGGGTGGTGGTGAGCCCGTGGGTGGAGGGGAAGCTCCGGCGTGGAGGGGGAGGTGGTGGTGATTTGGAGGGTTTCTCGGTCCGGTACCGCGGCACCGTCAGTTCGTCTGGGCACAAACGATGCTGTGAGGGCACGAGACCTTCCCCTGCCCCTCTCATACAGCACCCGAGGCTCCCGCTGCCTCCCTGGGCATCAAATCCCCTTCAGGGCAGCCCGGGGAGACCCACTGGTGACCATGGGATCATGGACTGGTTGGGGGTGGAAGGGAGCTTTAGAGGTCATTGAGTCCAACCCCATCTGCAACTAGAGCAGGTTGCTCCAACCTCCCCTGCAACGGTTCCAGGGATGGGGCATCAACCACCTCTCTGGGCAACCTGGGCCAGGCTCTCACCACCCTCAGCATCAAAAATCTCTCCCTTCTCTTTAGTTTAAACCTCTCCCTGCTGCCCACGATCCTGGGCTGTGAACACACCTTGCTGGGTCACCTCCAGCTCCTCACCCACCAAACCCAGGATGGCTCATCCAGGGGACATGCAGCATCAGGGACCCCCAGCCCTGGTGGACCCCTGCTCTCCCCACACCCTACCTGAGCCCCTGCGGCCATTGGGGTCTCCTTTGCCCCCCGATTTCGGTGCGTGCTGTGGCTTGGAAGGTTTGTGCTCGGGGGTGGAGGCAGCGCTGCTGCTGCCCGTGGTTTGCTTGTGCTTGGCAGCGAATTCCAGGTCGGGGATGGCCTTCATCAGCTCGGCCTGGGTCTCCTCCAGGAGCCGGTTGATGTCCTTGGCACTGTACTGGGTCAGTGCTGCCCTCTTCTCCTCCCAGTCCCGCTCGGCAGCCTGCAAGCAGAGCCCGCTGCAGCCCCCATCTCCCAGCACCCACAACCCTCCTGACACCCCAAAACCTGCTGCCAAGCCCAGGAGGAGATGGGGGGACCAGCACTGCCCCGTCCCCAACCTGCTCCCCCCACCAGCGTGCAAGTGAGGGGTGCTCCCAAAGCTGCATCACCCTCCAGGCACCCATCCAGCGAGGAAGAGGATGGACACAGCCCCTCTTCCCAGTTTCAGCTGGAGACAGAGGGATGGACCCTCTAGAAGAGCTGAGGAACCCCCCAGGGTCTCACCTCCACGGACACGGCTTTGTCTGCGCTCTTCTTGCTGGGTGTCTCCGGCCCCGTCTGCGTCTTGGCGGGCACCATCTCCGGAGCTCGGGAAGGGTTATTGCTCTTGGAGGGGTGGGTCTGGGTCTGGGGGGGGCTGTGCCCGAAGCTGGGCATGCCCAGGCTCTCAGTGACGGCCGTCAGGTGGTGGAGGTTGACGGGGGGGCTGGTGGGCATCTCCAGGTCCAGCCCTTTGCTGAAGTCTGCCTCTGGGGCCACCTTCTTGGGGGACTGGCTGAGGTTGCTGGGGGAGCTCCACACGCCCTCGTCCACTTGCCTGCCAAGGACAGAGTGAAGGTGGTGGGAGGGATGGGGGGTTACTGGCCCTTCTCCAAGCCACACCACAAAAAAACTGCTCTCCTGCAACTCTATTACATGGCTGAAGGTTCTCTGATGCCAAGGGAAGGGTTGGAATTGATGCTACAGCCTCTCCTGGGGGAGCACACCAAGGAGCTCCTCTACCTGTCTGTCCATTCTCATGAACCTTGCAGGAAATCTCATCTCTCCCAATCCTGCCCCTCTGTCAGATCTGCCTGAAATTGCCCTTTGGATTCAGGAGTTATCAGAGCTGGGGAGTGACAGATTCAGCCGCTGCAGGATCACAGGAGCTCATTTTCTGCAGAAAACCAGGCTAGGAAGGAGCCCGAGGCACCAGAGCTCTCCTCCTGCAGCGTGGCCGAGCCCTGAGCCGTCTCCAGAGGGTTCCTGATGGGAAGAGGCAGGTGGGCTTGGCCGTGGTGCTCAGCCCGACCTCTCCCCATCATTACATTGGGAAGATGAGTTTTCTCCAGCAGAACATTTTTCTGCTCCTCAGGAAGGAGATTTCTGACCAGGCTGAGGGCTGTTTGGCTGCCTGGACTCAGGATCATGATTTTCTTCAAGGTGATAAGGAAAAAACCAGCTCAGAAAGAGGGGTTCCCACATGGACACCAGAGAGGATCAATGTCCTCTCTGGCATTTTTAGTTCCTTAGCAGAAAAATGAGCCTTTTTCATAGAATCATAGTTTGGGGTTGGAAGAGACCCCCAGAGCTCATCTAGTCCAATCTCCCTAATATAATAGGACATCTCCAACTAGGTAGGGACATCTCTACCTAGGTCAGGTTGCTCAGAGCCCCATCAAGCCTGAGCAGCCCTTGAGATCTGAAGACCCCCTTGGGATTTGCATCCATAACACGGAGAGGACACCAGCACACAACCCCTGGGGGGGCACAGGGAGGAGGGAAGGGTCTGGCTGTGCCCCTCCAAGGTGCTCAAGGGGCTTGGAGCTCACCTGCGGATCTGGGCGAGGGTGTCGGTGACCGTCTTGCAGCGCTTGAGGAGCCCATCGAGGCGGTTGGGCTCCTCCTTGAGGAACTTGACAGCCTCCACCTCCACCCGCAGCACCACCCGCATCTTGCTCTGCAGGCTGGGGAACTGGGCTGGGGAGGGAGAGTCGGGGGTCACCGGGGCTCTGTCATGCCAGGGAGCCCCTCCTGGGGCACCCCACGCCCATCAGAGCCACCATGGCCATGGCAAGATGGAGTGGGATGAATCCTGGTGTCTCTTCTGCTCCCCGTGCCCATCATCCCTCTCTATCCACCCACATCCATTCATCTCAGCCCTTGAAGGTGTCCCCTGCACAACCATGGGCACCAAAACTGCTCTGGGGCTGGCACTTGATGGAGATGCTGATGTGGAGCAGGTTCCTCCTGGTGCTCTGCTCATCATCCTGCTGCTCAGCATCAGCCTGACTTTATGGAAAGGCTGCGGGAAAGTGGAGCTGCTCCTACCTCTGTCTGGTGCCCCCCCAGCCACCCCCAGCCCCCCACGGCCTCCTCCCTTCTTGCAACCTCAGCAACTGCTGCCAAATCATCGTTTATCTTCTGCCGTGGCTGTGGCAGGAGCTCTGCCACTTTGGATCAAGGTGCTGAAAGGCAGGATGGGGACAGGAGGCTGCAGGAGCAGCAAAATCACAGAATCACCGAATCCCAGCATGCTGGGGTTGGAAGGGACCTCTGGGGATCATCTGGTCCACAACAGCATCTTGAAAGCCACAAACCCAGGGGAGATGGGCAACCTGGAGCATCCCACACGTGGGGATGGAGCAGGGAGACGCAGGCAGGTTCTGCCAGACCCGGCCACCTCCTCACCCTTGAGGTCCGTCAGGGTCTCCCCCAGCTGCTTGAGCACCACCGCCTTCTCCTCCAGCTCCTGCACGGGGATGAGCCGGTGGTTGTGGGTCAAATCCTTCTGGATCTTCTCCACCGACTTCTCCAGGTCACTGTGAGCAGAGAGGCAGAGCAGGGGGGTCACTGATGGAGAGCCCTGATGGGACTGGGGACCCCTCACACTAGACATATGGGCAACCACATGTCCTGGTGCTGTGCAGAGCAGCTGATTTCCCCCCATGGAGGGTCTGGTCAGCATGGAACGACCCCCCCGCTCCCTACTTGCACTCCCAGCCCTGCCACTGGTCCCAGCTCACTTGAGCTGCTGGGTGATGAGCTCCTCCTCGTTGAGGTACCGGAGCCGCTCCTCCTCCACCAGGCTGCGCTGGCGCTGCAGAGGGTCCTCCTGCTTGCGCATGGTGTCGGTCACCCGCACGCTGATCTCCGTCTCCGTCCGGCGCAGCATCGTCTTCACCGCCTCCTGGTTCTGCAGCTGTGGGGATGGAGAGGGGGGGATTCAGGTTGAGCAAGACCCACCCCCCGTGATGTGGACCCCTCTGAGCTCGGCCCAGAGGGATCTCCTCACTCTCCCACACCCAACTCCACAAGAAGTCATAGAATCACAGAATCATTCAGGTTGGAAAGGATCTCCAGGATCATCTCAACATCTCCCTGACCCCCAGACCATGTCCCAAAGTTCCACATCTACTCGTTTGTTGAACCCCTCCAGGGATGGTGACTCCAGCACCTCCCTGGGCAGCCTGGGCCAGTCCCTGACCACTCCTCCAGTAAAGAACTTCTTCCTAATGTCCAGTCTAAACCTCCCCTGGTGCAACTTGAGGCCATCACCTCATGTGCTGTCATTAGTTCCTTGGGAGAAGAGCTCAACCCCAGCCTCACCACAACCTCCTTTTAGGTAGCAGAGCACTGAGGTCTCCTCTCAGCCTCCTCTTCTCCAAGCTCAACAATCCCAGTTCCCTCAGACACTCCTCATAAGACATTCTCCAGACCTCTCACCTTTGTTGCCCTCCACCAGGAAAAACGAGTTTTCCTCCTCCAGGGCTGGAGCCACCCCAGTAAGAGCAGGTCTGGGTTGGGGTGTCCCTTGCTGGGTACCCACCTGCAGCTTCTTGAGCTGCTGCAGCTGGTTGCGGAGGTCGCTGGCGTTCTGCTGCAGGTCGTGCAGGTGCAGCTGCATGTGCAGGCGGGTGATGGCCGTGGGCTGCCCGGCCGGGGTGCTGGTGGCCGAGGGTGGCGGGGGCGCGGGCACCGGGGTCCCCATCCCGCTGCGGCTGGTGGCTGTGGGGGGGCAAGCAGAGGATGCTAAGGGAGACATCCCACCCCTGTGGACCCTGCTCCTCAGCTTTCCCTGCTCCCACTCTTTCCTCACCCCAGCTTTGGTCCAGCAGTTCTGGGTGGCCTCCAAAATTAACCCATCCCTACACCCCAAGGAGAGGTCACCTCAGAGATGTCCTTTAGTAGGACAGGGGGTCCTGCTGGTTGCCAACACATGGTGGGGGCTGCAGAGACCCACCCTGGGACTAACAGTGGGGCAGAAGGGTGGGGTGCTTGGGGGCTGGCTCATGGGGGTCTTGGGGGCTGGCTCTCCAGTCACTTACACGCTGATGGGGGGGTCCCGCCGTTGGTGGCTTCTGTCTTCTCGCTGCAATGAAAGAGAAGAGAGGAGTGAGCGTGGAGCAGGCACCTCCATCCCCACCAGCTCAGGGGGTCGCAGGGGCACGGTGGGGGCTGGCAAGAGCCCCCAGCCTCAGCCCAGCTGGAGATGTCCCACCCCCCAGGACCCTCCTGCTCCTCACCTGGGGGTCTCAGCCTCGGAGCCGCGGAGCAGCGCGCTCTGCACCAGCCCGGTCAGGCTGGCAATCTGCTTCTCCATCGCCTCCATCCGCTCCCTGCCGTGGGGAAGGGAGAAGGGACTTGGTGAGGACCTTCAGGCTTCTCTTGACCCCACCCACACCCACCCACCAGGTCCCTGCAAGTCCCAGGAGGAACATCAAGAAGGTGGCAGCACCACTGTCACCGGCTACATCCTTCATTCTCTCTCGTCTTGCCTCCAGCTCCCCTCAACCCTGCACAACTTGGTGCTTCACCACCCATCCTGGCACCTCCACCACGGTGGCGATGGGGCAGAGCCTTCCTCCACTCTTCCTCTCCCTCCCCAGCATCACTGATGGAGCAGCAAAGCTCATACCCACCGTGGGGTTTCTCCTACACCTCATCTCACCTCGTTTCTGTGTCCTTGGCCGGTCCAGGGGAGCTGAACCCCGAGAGCGGGCGATCACCAGGACCTGGAAAGAGCTCGGGGGGCCCAGAGGAGCTGGGGTTACGGGGCTTGTTGACGGGGCTCTCCATGAAGACGGAGGAGCAGGAGTCCTTGCGGAAGGACTGACGGACGGGCGAGGAGCGGCTGGGGGGGCCCGAGTAGGGGCTGTGGGGGCTCTGCCCTGGCTGGACGTCCACCAGCCGCCCATCAGCCATCTTCTGCGGGGAGGAGGGGGCCATACGGAAGCCCAGCCCGGGGCCGTACGTGTCGCTGTAGATGGGGGCGTTGGGTTTGTAGAGCCCGTCCTCCAGCTCCGTCTGCAGAGCGGCCGCCGAGTAGGTGCTGAGCGAGCGGACGGACCCCCTCTTGTACAACCCCCCCGAGTAGCCAAAGGGGTCCCCCATGCCCGCCAGGGACTGGGTGGAGGTGATGCTGAGCCTGCCCTCGTGCACCATGCCGTAGGGGTCGGCGTACAGCCCCTCGTTCTTCACCAGCACCACGTTCTTCCCGGCCAGGTCCTCGTCGGGCTTCACGTCGCGGCGCTCCAGGATGGCGCTGGGGCTGGGGGAGACCCCCGGGGCGGGGGGCAGGCTGCCCAGGCGCTCGCCGTGGTGGACGGGGCTGCCAGCATAGGATGGGGGGCGGCCCCCGCTGTAGGACATGCGGGAGCGGGACGGGGAGGACGACTGCAGCACCGGCGGGGGGGAGCTGGAGGCCAGGTGGGAAGCTGGGGACATGTTGTTGAGCCGGCGGGTGGGAGAGGACTCCCTGGAGGTGTAAACCATCTCCCTCTGTGGAAAAAGGTGGGGGGGTCAGCATTGTGTCCCTGCGAGATGGGCACCCCCACCCCCATGTTCTGCCTGGCTGGGATTCTGCCCCATTGCATCCCTCTGAGATCTGCAGCTCCTTGTCTTCACTCCAGGGAGGTGGTGGAGTCACCATCCCTGGGGGTGTTCAACAAATGAGTGGATGTGGCACTTCAGACATGGTCTAGGGGTCAGGGAGATGTTGGATGAAGCCCCATTGATGTTCCTAGAGGTCTTTTCCCACCTAAGTGATTCTATGATTACCTGGCCTTGGCAACCAGCAGCTCCCTCACTCCCATCCCAGCTCCCTCACTCCCAACCCAGAGCAGGATGATTTATTCTGATGAATTCCCTAATTATCATGTTTATTACCCTGCTGTCAGGCCCCAAACATCCATTCTCAAAGCAACACTTAACAACACCGCAACCGGGCAAGACAAATCGTGGTCATTACTCCTTCCTCAAACACACGCAATTGCCAGCCCCTGTCTCCATCACTTTCCCTCTCTCCACTGGTCCCATCCCACCAGGTGCACCCACACCCCGTGACATCCCCCCCATCCCCTCCTTACCCTCAGGTCACCGTTGGCAATGTGGGAGGCTGGGAAGGAGGCGTAGAGAGGCTCTTTTCGGTAGATTTTGATGATACTTCTGTCCTGGATGTCACTGAAAACAGAGGAAGAGCCATGAGCAACCTGGACAGGTAGCCCTGGAGCCCACCAGCAAGTCCCAGCCATGGGACCACCACCAGTCTGCTTTCATCTCACTCATCATCATAGAATCATAGAATGGTTTGGGTTGAAGGGACCTCCAGAGGTCATCTGGTCCAACCCTCCTACAAGAAGCAGGGACATCTCCACCTAGGGCAGGCTGCTCAGAGCCCCATCAAGCCTGACCTTGGTGGATGGGGCCTCCACCACCTCCCTGGGCAACCTGTTCCAGATGATGCCCTTAAAGAAAGGGAAATGAATCCCTGGTGGGTTCCTGAGCCCCTCACCGGACGTCCTCCAGCTCGTAGAAGACGTTGCGCGACTCGTCCTTGATGAGGATGGCCGTGTTGGGAGACTTCAGCATCCCCATGGTGAGCTTCTGGGGGAACATGTGGACGATGAGGGCGTGCAGGGTGTCCATGCTGCTGATCTCGTGGGTGATGTGGACGCGCCTCGTCTCGTCCCCGAACTGCAGGAAAAGGACCCCTGGGAGCAGAGGGAGCGGGATGCAGTGAGATGCGCCCACAGCCCTTCTCCACGTGATGCTGAAGATGTCCCGAGCCCAGCCCACCTGCACCAGATGTGCCCAACTGATGACCCAACCTCACCCTGGAGCAGTGAGGCTGAAGGCAGCTCACCCCCCTCACCCACAGCTCCTTCTGGGGCTACTTGGGTAGATACAAACCCACCCCACACCCAGCACATGTCAGGATACCCCTCATAGAGGTGGGCAGAGACCTTTGGTGGTGGCCATGCCAGGAGACACCAAGCCCCGAGGTACCTGGTGAGCGCAGCTTGGTCTGGCTGGTGGAGCGGGACAGGGGCAGGCTCTGGCGGAACCGGTTCATCCTGTTGAAGCCCAGGGGCAGCTCCGCCTCCGACATGGTCTCCAGGGATTCGGCCGAGGCGAAGGAGAGCTTGGCTTGGTCAGCCAAGCCAGGCTGGGAGCCCTGGGAGTGACGGGAGCTCCTTGTCTGGAAGAGGAGAGGGCAGAGGTGAGAGGAGGGTGGTGATGGGGACCCCAGCCCTGGGCTGCTCCTCTGGACTCAGCCATGGGCTGCTCCAATGACTCCTTCAGATCCTGATGCCAGGATGGAGCAGCTCAGGTGAGGCTGAGCTACAGCCAGGGATGCTCAGTCCTGGATCAACGTGGTCCAGCTCGAGGCTTCCTCCATAGAATCACAGAAATAGAGAATCATAGAATGTTTGGGTTGAAGGGACCTCCCAAGCTCATCTAGTCCAACCCCCTACAATAAGCAGGGACATCTCTACCTCTGAGGTTGCTCAGAGCCCCATCAAGCCTCACCTCGAACATCTCCAGGGATGGAGCCTCCACCACCTCCCTGGGCAAACCAAGAGCACAGACCACCCAGCCCAAGACCCCAACCATCTCCTGCTCCGAGCAGCTGCAGTGCCCTCACCTCCTGTGATTTCTCAACATTTTCCAGCATCATTTCAAAGCTGTTCCAGGTGCCTCTGAGCTCCCTCCAGCAGCAAAACCCCCTGGAAACGGCAGCAGCCTGAGCTGGCTGGTGACAGAGCCAGGGCTTGCTTTGCAAGCACCGGAATAACCTTCACAATTACGGGAGGTTACACATCCATTACCCCAACGAGCCAGCTCCTGGGGAACATAAATGCCCGGCTTATTCTGGAAGCAAAGCAGCAGGAAGGTTTATGGCTGTGTGAGCCAGGGGAGAGTAATGGCTGTGGGTTTAGAGCAGGGAAAATTTAATATGCCACCAGCCCCAATTTCACATGGCCAAGCTGGAAAGTTCAAGCTACGGACACGGGTTTGTTGCACAAAAATCTCCTGGTGCCCCAGGAACCCCCCCCCGGCAACGGAGCCATCGCTGCCCTCCATGCCCTGAGATACCAGGTTTGATTTTCCAGACACATGTTTAATGCTGGGAAATCAAACCAGGAGAAGAAACAGCTCCCAGGGTGTGGAAAAGGCAGCGTGGAAGGGACGAGAGCTCCTTTTCCAGACCAAAGAAAGAAGAATCAATATGAAGTGATAACAGCCGTCATCACCATTTAAATGAGACATTAATTGGGAGATTTAATTAATCCTGCGGGGCGGGGTTCTGGAGGACTTGAAATGTTCTCGCTGGAGCTAATTGCTGGAAAATTGACTGCTTGGTTTTGTTGTTGTTTTAAGCACAAAGGGTGCTGGCAGAGCAGGGGCTGGAAGGCTCCCATCAAGGGATGGAAGCAGGGTTGGACTGAACCTGGGCCAGAGCATCCTCCAGCCCCACCATGGGGGGCAGAGGGGGGTTTGGGGTGGGTGAGGAAAGTGCAGCGAGCAGGAGGTGATGGGGAGACCTGATCCCCTCTGCCTCATGTTCAGTTTTGGATGAAGGACTGAGCAGGGCAGTGGTGGAGTCCCCATCCCTGGAGGGGTTTCCAAGGTGTGGAGATGTGGTGCTGAGGGCCAGGGGTTAGTGGTGCCCTGGCAGGGATGGGGTTGGGCTTGATCTTAAAGGTCTCTCCCAACCAAAAAGGTCTTTGGGGCAGAGCAGGTGGATTTGGGGGCCCCTCACCCTTGTACAGCCCTGGGAAACCTTGAGGGTTTGTGTCACTTTGGGTGCTGGTCCCCAGCTCCTGACCCAGGATGGATCCTTGGCCACAGGATGGTCAGGATGTGACCCACGCTGCCAGGGCTGCACCATAGCCTGGCTGTGCCCTCCTGGCAGCCCCTTCTCCTGCCCCTGCTCCATGATGTCCCAGGAGGGTCTCATCCTGCCCTGGCTCCATCCATCCCTCTCCACTCCCTCCACCCAAACACCCCCACAACCAGAGCCCACATCTGGGCTGGACTTTAAGAGGCTCCAAGCCAACATGAGATGACAAGAGGCTGTTGGGTCCTCCCCCATCACCTCCCCAGGACGTGTTTTGTCTGCAGAAAATAATCATAAGAAAAAAAAATCGATTTAGCTGAGGGGAGGATCCCCCCCCCATGGCACCACAGGACGTGCAGACAGCGTTGCCAGGTGCCATCCTGGTTGCTAAGAGCTGTGGTGGTGTTTGTGCCTTGGTGCATCATCCCAATGCATCATGGTCCCTACAGCCCAACACCCCAACAATTCACAGTCCCCACAGCCCAACACCCCAACAAATCACAGTCCCTACAGCACAACACCCCATGGTCCCTATAGAACAACATCCCATCACATCATGGTCCCTCTAGCACAACACCCCAATATATCATGGTCCCTAAAGCCCCTATAGCACAACACTCCAACACACAGTGGTCCTACAGCCTCTATAGCACAACACCCCATCACATTATGGTCCCTATAGCACAACACCCCAACATATGGTCCCTACAGCCCCTGGACCACAACACCCCAACATATCCTGGTCCCTAGAGCACAACACCCCATCACATCATGGTCCCTCTAGAACAACACCCCAACATATAGTCCCTACATCCCCTGGACCACAACACCCCAACATATCCTGGTCCCTAGAGCACAACACCCCATCACATCACGGTACCTATAGAACAACACTGGGATGAGCAGTGCTGGGACCTGCTGGTCCCAGTGTCTCCACGTCAGGACGGGTGTCCCCTGCTTCAGAGGATCCTGACATCTCCTGTAGGCACCAAGATCTTTCCCTGGGGCACCTGAAACCCACCCGTGGTGGCAGTGAGGGGCTGGCGGGGAGGGGACCCAGCTCTCCTGCTGGGAGATGACCCATTTCTCCCTGAACCAGCATCACAGCACAGGGTTAATAGGGGACTGGGCTGATTCTGCCCAGGCTGGGAGCTCAGCTTGTGGGGGGAAAAGCAGCAACAGCATCCAGGGAGCATCTTAAAGCCCCCAGGAGCCTCCTGTGTGCTGGAGGAGAGCATCTCCACCAGCATCTCCACCCTGAGAGTGCACCATGGGTGCTATTTTGGTGGTTTTCCCAGAGAAAACCCACCCGGTCCCTCCAGGCCCCTCCTGGGAAAGGCAGCAGCAACATCCCCCCACGCTGGGACAGGAGCATCCCCAGCCCCTCCCGGGGAGGCTTATATAAAAGAGGTGGGATGGGGAACAAGGGGGAGACTCGGGGCTTTTATCTCCCCAGAGCTAAAAAAAGACACAATTAAGCAATTCTTTCAGCTCCTAAACCTCCCAACAAGCCCTTTACTGTCAATGCTGGAGCAGCTTCATTATATCTGCCTGGCTAGATAAGGATGCTCCTCTCCTCCTCCTCTCCCCTCCCTTCTTCTTGTCCCCATCCCTCTCCCCTCCCTGATATGACCCTCCCCAGCTTTGAGGGCTGAACGCTCAGGGATGGAGGGAGGGAGGGAAGGAGCTGAGGGGCCAGTGGGGTTTGGGGAACCCAGGGGAAGAGTGGGGTTGACCCTCTGGGCATCACTGGAGATGGGGCTGGGTGAGGGATGCTCGGTCTGGATGAAGAGCTGAGATGGCTGCAGGGAAGAGCAGAGGAACCCAGTGGCAGGAGGAGGTTGGAGGGAGCAGAGCAGCAGCTCTGGACCTCCCACAGGGCACTTGAAAGAGAAGATAGAAGGAAAAAAAAATAAAACAAACCAAGAAAAATGTGAGGGAAGGATCCTGGGATGGAGCAGAGCTCTCTGCAGCTGTTCCCATGCAGAACTCAAAGCCACTGGAGCTCATTAGGATTTCCAGTCACCTCCTAAGACAGGCAGCGAGGCTGACCCTGCAGAGGGACCCCCAGAGCTGGAGCAGAGTGTCTGGCAGAGCCCAGCCCCTCACTCCTGCCCACGACAGGCTCCGAGGGCGGTGTTGGATGTGACCCGAGATGAAAACATCCATCCCAGGCCTGTTTCTGCCTGACCTCCTGCACCTCACAGCCCAGCACTCAGCAGCCCAGGGAGGGCTCAGCCACGCTAAGAATATGATTTGAAACATGGAGAGTGGGCAGGAGAAGGGGGGTCCCTGAGCACCCCGTGGAGACCTGCACAGGGCTCCCAGCTCCTCATCCCCCCTCTCAGCACCCAGCCCAGCCCAGCCCGAGCTCTGCAGCCTGTCCAGGCACAGGATCCAGCCCCTCTCCCCTCCCCAAGAGCAGGACAGAGCCCAAAGCACCCGTACAGACCTGTGCTGGCAGCTGGGATGGGTCAGCCCTCGCCGTGCTCAGCGCCTGGCTCTGAGCTCAGCCTCCCTCCAGGATCCCACCATCACCAGACGACGCAGACTGGGCTGTACTGGGAGGCTGCTGCAGGGCTGGGTCCAGCCCCCAGACCCCCCCAGCTCCTGCTCCATCCCCCCCCGTAGGCAGGGATGATGGATGGGAGGGTGCTGGGGCTGGAGCATCGCCCTTGCCCGGGTGGATGGAGCCCTGGGGAGGTCCTGGGCTGCTCCTGCCTCTTTGCATCTCCTCTGCTGCCCGCATGATGGGGATAAAGGCAAGAACCCCTAAAATCCACCCTGGCCAGCTTGGGAAACAGCTGGCACGGAGCTGGCAAGAGCCCTGGGCAAAGCAACGCAGCCGGTTATTTACCAAGCACATAAAGCCCCAGCTCCAGCCCCTGGTTGGACACTGATCTGGATTAATTCCTCCTAATCGCCCTCTCACCAGTTAATCCAGCATCTCTCCACAGGTCCCATCTGGTGGTGTGCTGAGCCCCCGGGATGGGCGCTGGGTCTCAGCACCCGCACTGAGGATGAGGAGGGGATAAGGATGAGGATGAGGAGATCCCACCAATCTCCAGTCGTGATGCTGGGAGCTGGGGAGGACCTTTTGGCATCGCTGCTGAGCCATCACTGGGCTGGGCTGGAGTCACCCCGGGCTGGTACAGGAGCTGGGTGAGGTGCTGCCCCTTCCTCTGCCATCTTCTGGCACAGCCTCCCTCGGACCCAGCATTGAGAGGACCCATGGGAGAGGGAAATAGGACCCCTCCTGTGGGGCTCCCACCTGATGCTGCTCAGCCCCTTGCCCTCCATCACTCTTCTCCCATCCCTGCCTGTCTCCCTCTCTATATAAAATAATAAAAATACCTATTTCTCTCAAGTATTACCTGCATCCCCACCCCTACCTGCACCCACATCCCTCACACTGGTGCTTGAGACCTCCTGCCCTGGATTCCCAGATTTTAGGAGCTAGAGGGGATCATCCCCCTTGGGGACACTCAACATTTACACACCAGAGCTGAAGAGAGGCATCTCTGAAAGCCTGGCCCAGGCCACCCCTCCCAGCTGCACCTTTCCCTGGGTAAATGGATCTCAGAAATAAAGGGATGGGGGAAAAAATTGTGGATATGGTTCCTTAGCCTTCCCCACACCTGGAAAAGCCTTTCCCTGGACATCCCAGGCTCAGCTTCCCCAGACAGAGTCAAGCTCCTCCACCCCATCCTCCAGGGAAATGTGTCTGTGCCTGGGGAGACCCATGGAAAAGCCTCTTCCACTGGATGCTCCCAATGCCTGGGTGCTGGAAAAGTGGAGGATGCACCAAAGTGGGGCTGGGGACCCTGATGGACCCCTTGGGGTGTTCAGGGATGCAGGGTCGGAGCCTCAGCAGCTCGTCTCTGGCTGCCAGGGAGGGTCAGTGGCAAATAAAGCTGTTGGCAAAGCTGGGAGGGAGGAAAACAACATCTGTCCCTCCCAGCTCTGCTGCTGTCAACGATCCCGAGGAAAATTTTAATTGAAATTTTAAACTCTTTTTTTTTGAGCAGCTCTAAAGAAAGAGGCAGGGAAGGGAGGGATTTCCAGAGACCTGTCCTGCAATGTTCCCCCCCACCCCATTTCTCCACCTGCCTGACCCCATCACGGCATCACTGGGGGGGGTTCAGCCTGGTGCCACCTCTTTGCTGAAGGATCATTCAGCCCAGGTCTCAGTAAGGTGATACCTGCCCTTCCCTTCTCCTCCTGAGATGCTGGGATGAGAGTCCAGCACCTCGGTCCCATCCTGAGCCTCAGGAGTGGCTGGAGGAGCTCTTGGGGAGGGAAGGGCTCTGAAATTAGTGGGTGGGAGAGTGGAGCCCTGTAAAATGGACTCCAGTTGGTGTCTGCACAGAGAGGGGCTGGAATTTCTTTGGGATTCCCCATCCTGCCCAGCTCAGCCCTCAGGAGCCTTGGTCACCCCCTGAAGCAGCTCTGACCCCTCTGTCAGCTCCTCACAAACAGCTCCATTCACTCACTCATTCATCCACTGCTAACGAGCTCCTCTCGCCCTTAATTATTGATGGTCCCAGAGAATGAGTCAGCGAAGAGCTGGCGGCTCCCTGGTAAGAGGAGCAGAGCCCAGGTAAGGGGACACTGCCCCAGGAGACACCTCCTCACCTCGAGCCTGGCTGGAAAGTCCTCCTGAGGAGCATCCTCAACCAGTACACAGCATCCCTGACCAGTACACAGCACCCTCGACCAGTACACAGCATCCCCGACCAGTACACAGCACCCTCGACCAGTACACAGCATCCCCGACCAGTACACAGCACCCCTGACCAGTACACAGCATCCCTGACCAGTACACAGCACCCTCGACCAGTACACAGCACCCTCAACCAGTACACAGCATCCCTGACCAGTACACAGCATCCCTGACCAGTACACAGCATCCCCGACCAGTACACAGCACCCTCAACCAGTACACAGCATCCCTGACCAGTACACAGCATCCCTGACCAGTACACAGCATCCCCGACCAGTACACAGCATCCCTGGCACCTGAGCATCACTCACCAGCCTCCCCTCAGCCCAGGCATCAACTCTCAAGCTTCAAACCATTTCACCATTTCAGCCCAGTTGTCCCAGTACTCCCTGCACGGGGCTGTGGTGCCACCTTCCTCCTGCACGTCCCAGCTCAGGAGCTCGATCCCAGCCAGCAGGGGCCAAGGAGGTGCACCTGAGCCCCTCTGCATCCCTGGGCAGGGTCTCCCAGCAGCTCCACCAGCCAGAAGCAAAGACCTTCAGCAAAGGCTCCATGCAGGGAGGGACCTCCACCCACCAGCTCCTGCCTCCCGAGTCGGAGGAGCCAGGAGATGCCCAACTGGGATGAAAAGATGGAAAAACTGGAGGTAACTGGAGCAAAGGTGGAAGAAGCAAGAGGCTCAGGGTGCTCTGAGCATCCTAGGAAGGGATATCCTCCAAGTCTCCCCCATCCAAGGGGGTTGTGGCCCCTCCACCCCCCCCACCCGGGTCTCGTAACCAAATTAGGAGCTCGCCGCTGCCGGCAGCAATAATTCACCCAGCTCCTAATGCTCAACATTTTGTCAGGATTATCCCGATTAACCCAGAATTAATCCTGATCTCAATGTTAACAGGATTAGCGTTCAAATCGGATTAGTTCTTTAAACCAGACCCCTTGACTAAAGCAAGGGCCCTTCCCCACCAGATGTGCCCAGCCCGTTCCCAGCAGCCAGATGTGAGCAGGAGCTCCCTGGGTCCCTCTACATGGAGCATCTCTGGGACACCAGCAGCCACCACAGCCACCCACGAGCTGCCCAGCCCTCCAAAGGTGTTAAACAGGAGCTTGACACTCAGATGTTGTGTTTCCAAGCAAAAAACACCTTTAAACACCTTTTTTTACCCTTGGACATGGCCCAGTTGGCTCCACAGAGGACACGGGTGGCTGCTTGTCCCCTCTGCTTTTTTTTTGCCCTTCCTGCTGGCACCAACAGGCTCCTGCCTGATGAATATTTAAAAGCCTGGATCCTCTGCAGCCTCATGAATATTGAGGGCTGCTGGTTGCCCGCCATGGTGATGGGTCCTCTCCACGGATAGGGATATCTGCAGCTCCAAGGACTGTCCCCTCCACACCTCACCATGAGTCCAGCCATGCCAAGGTGCCCCAAACATCCATTGTCCTCCCAAACAAACAGGGGTGGAGGAATCTCATCACCAGCAGAGGCAGCAGAAGGTCCTGGCAGCAGGGCTGGGCTGGAGGTGGGACCACCTATGGGTGAGAGGACACATCATGTCCATTCATCCTCATCTCCCAGTGCTCCTGCCACGGGGGTTAATCATTAACCCCCCAGCAAAGGCAGCACCTTCTGCTCCTGGAGCTGTTTTCTCCAGGTCTAGCCCAGGCAGGTCCATCCATGGGGTGAGGAGCATCCCTGCTGTGAGACCCTGGACAAAGGGGCAGGGAGGGATGTCCAGAAATAGGCCTAATCCAGCACCTCCCCTGAGCCTGAGGTGGTCCCAGGGGGTGGATTATGGAGGGGGGGTGGCCAGAGATGCTTTTGGGGGTGAGGGGGCCTCCAAACCTGCTCCCTGGACCCTGTGTCATCTCCTCCCTCACTGGTGCTGGGTGGTGGCCACGGTCCATCCCAGCTCTCTGGCCATGCTGCCTCCTGTGACAGCATCTTCCAAAAATAAGCAAATTACTGCATCCCTCAGGGATGCTGGGGAGCAAAGCCAAGTGTGAGCAAGCAACAGAAAGGGGATGGGGGGGCAGAAACCCTTGCTGGGGGTCACAGCCAGGGAGGGAGGGGGTCAGTTCGGGGGGTGCAGCAGCAGGGACACCCCCAGCAGCACCATTAGTGGTGGGGATGTCACAGTGACAGGTGACAGGGCTCAGCTCTGGCATGCCAGGCATGAGCTGCGTTCCCAGCTGTGAGCAGGGGGGTGAACACGTGTGGGTGTCTCTCGGGAAAAAGGCTCAGAGGGCTTGGAAGTGAAATAATAAAAAAAAAAACCAACCCCAAACCAACATTCATCAGCAACAGCTGTGGGTGAACAGCCCCAAATCTGGGAGACCAGCCCAGAAACTGCTGCGGGTTGTGCTGATGAATCTCCCTTGGTAATAGCAAACAAGCCACCTGGTCCCACCCTGCCTCAGTTTCCCTGTTCCTAAAAAGGATGCAAATCCCATCCCTGCTGTGATTGTCATAGAACAGTTTGGAAGGGACCTTTCAAGCTCATCTCATCCAACCCCCTGCACTGAGCAGGGACATCTGCACCTAGAGCAGGTTGCTCCAACCTCCCCTGGGATGGTTCCAGGGATGGGGCAGCCACCACCTCTCTGGGCAACCTGGGACAGGCTCTCACCACCCTCAGCACCAACAATTTCTTCCTTCTCTCTCATCTAAATCTCCCTCTCTTAGTTTAAAACCATCTCCCCTTGTCCTGTCACAGCAGGCCCTGCTCAAAACTCTGTCCCCATCCTTCTTATGAGCCCATCAGGTCGGTCTCTGACCATGGACAAGAGGAACCAGCCTCAAGTTGCCCCAGGGGAGGCTGGGGTTGGAGCTGAGGGACAATTTGTTGCTGTTTGGGGTTGTGAAGGGCGGTGCCAGGCTGGGCAGGGATGTGACCCCATCCCTGGAGGGGTCTCCAAACCATGGAGATGTGGTGCTGAGGGCCAGGGGTTAGTGGTGCCCTGGCAGGGATGGGGAATGGTTGGACTCCATGAGCTTCCAACCAAAACCACTCTGATTCTGTGAGTGCTGCTGAGCAGGAGCTGTGCAGTGACAGCTCCAGACACTTGTTTTAAAACATCCCTCCCATCCCTGCTGCTTTTTCTCTTCCACATCCCAGTCGCTTTTTTCCCCCACTACCTTTTGCTTCAGTCCCTTTGATGTTCTTTTAAAGTCCTGGCACCAAAGGAGCTCAGCCCAGGCTCTGTCTCCGGTGCCTCCCATTCCTCCTCCAGCCCACAAGTGCCAGCAAGGAGCCAACCCACCCCCTGCATTAGCCCAGCAGGACCCCAGCCCTCGCTCCCCACTGCAGATCCCCCCCCAGGCAGATCATGGGATGTTCTCCTGGAGTCCCCCAGCCCTGCAAACCATGGGGCTGGGATGCTCCTGGGGAGCCTGACCCCCAGAACATGGTTTGGGGTCAGCTCAAAAGGGCAGGGCTGGTGGGTATGAGCTGGGTTAGGTGGTGGGAAGCTGGGTGGGTACCAGAATGTCCCAATCAAGGGCCTTGGGCATCTCCTTGGGGACCAGCAGCAGGGTGGAAATGGCCACGGAGCAGCCCAAGTGGTGTGGAGGATGAGGTGGTTTGGGACAGGGTGACCTCCTGGGTCCCTCTCAGCAATGACATCAGCACCAACACACCAGAGCATCTGCTCATCTCCAGCACAAGACCAACAAACCCAACAACACGGGGCCCTCCTGCCCCCAAAGCCCACGTCTGGAGACCCCCAACACCACCAGCCCCTGCCATTGCCTGTGCCCAGGCAGATGGGGGATGCCAGGGCAGGAGGAGAGCAGGTCCTGGGGTCTGTCAGCAGCAACAGGAGCACACCAGGTCCCTGCATGACCCTGAGACTGGGCACAGCCCTTCCCACCAGCCAGAACCACAGAATTCCAATAGACTGGAAAAAACCTTTAAGATCGTGGAGTCCAACCATTAACCCAACACTGACAAGTCCTCCACTAAACCTTGTCCCTCAGCACCACATCTACATGACTTTTAAACCCCTCCAGGGATGGGGACTCCTCCACTGCCCTGGGTTCCAATGCCTGATAACCCTTTCCATGAAGAAATTCCTCTAATATCCAATCTAAACTTCCCTTGGCACAAGTTGTGGCCATTTCTTCTTGTCCTAAACCAGATCCCCTCCACCCCCCATCAATTTGGGGTCTGGCTGCAGCTCCCCCCTCCTTTGGCTGATGGAGGGAGAGGCGCTGGCAGAGGAGGGTGGCAACTGGACACAGAGAGGGAACCAAAAGGGTCATAAAAGTTTAATTCTGGGGACCCCAGGGGACAGGGGGGGCTGTGGAGGCCTCGGGGAAGCCCCCAGCACCTGCCTGCTGGGATCAGCCTCCCCGCAGGGCTCTCCCCAGGACATCTCCAGCTGCCTCTGGCTCATGCCCCACTTGGTAGCGGGGTCAGGCAGCTGGGGACCTGCCTCGGCTGGGAAGCAGGGGGTGATTTAACCCATCAGGCATTTCCACAGCAGATACAGCTGGGGAAGATGCTCTGCTTGCAATGCTGGGGTGGAAAAATATGTTAGTTCTAGAAAACACAACCTCTGTGGCTGCAAACCCCCAAGGAGGAACCCTCTGGGGTGGGTGGACCTCTAAACTCCATCCCCATTTTATTTCTTACACACAAAAAACGGGGGGAAAAAAAAAATAATAAAAAAAGATAAATAAATCTGAGGCTTTTGTGCCTTTCTCCCCATCCTCAGGAATGTCCCGGGGAGCACGTGGCTGATGAGAACCCAGACAGCTGAATATTCAGGGAGCTGCTGCTGGTTTTAGGCTGCAAAGTACTTCAAGAATGAAAAGTGGGAACAAGTGCACATATTCTGCATTTTACGGCTCCTCCACCCCCCTCTGCCAGGCGAGGAGAGCGTTTGTTTTATCCAAGGGAAGAGCAAACCCACCAGGGAGAACACGCCAAGGTCATCCAGCAACACACCCGACCTTGAGGTGTGAGGAGGAGGAGGAGGGAGGAAGAGGAGCTGTGGGGACATGCGTATTTCACCCCCACAGACAATAAGGGAACTGTTTACGAGGTGCTGGCAGGAGCCACCGGGCAGGAACGGACCCTGGGCACTGCCAGGAGAGTCCCCTTGGTGGAGCTGGGAGAGGTGGGTCTGGCACAAAGAGCCCCGTGCAACAAAGCAAAAAGGTTTCTCCACCTGCTGAACAGGCTGGTATCGTGATGCCCAAGTCATAGAGAAGAGGATGGGGACAGAGATCACTGAATCCCAGCACGGTGGGGTTGGAAGGGACCTCTGGAGATGCTCTGGGCCAACCCCCCTGCTCCAGCAGCTCCCCCAGAGGAGGGGGCCCAGCAGCGTGTCCAGGCCCCTTTGGGATCTCTCCAGAGAAGACTCCACAACCTCTCTGGGCAGCCTGGGCCAGGCTCCAACACCCTCACCCCAAACAACTTTCTCCTCCTGCTCACATGGAACCTCCTCGGTTCCACTTGATGCCCCTTGGCCTGTCCCTGGGCACCCCTGACAAGAGTCTGGCCCCAGCCTCTTGCCCCCACCCGTTAGCTCTTGCTCAGCATTGATCTGATCCCCTCTGGGGCTTCTCTTCTGCAGCTCAGCAGCCCCAGGGCTCTCAGCCTGTCCTGGGCACAGAGATGCTCCATCTGCAATGGCCAACACAGGACAGAGCTGCCCCTTCCCCAGCACTGGGCTCAACACCCCCAGCCACACAAACACCTTTGCTCTCTGACCTAGAGACTCCCCAACACACCAAACTCAAGCCAGCCTCTGGGGTCCAGCACAGCATTTGGGTTGAAAAGTCCATTCCTCCACCAACCCCACCTCCTGGGGTGCACAGCCCAGCTCTGGGGAGCTGCTCACCAGGACCCCTCACCCTGAGACCCCCAGATCTCCTGCCCATCATCAGTGGGGATGACCTGAGCTCTCAGGAAACAGGGGCTTGGGAGGGGGAGATGAGGAGCCTGGAGGAGGAATCGGTGCTGAGCAAACAGTCAAGTGCAGAGAAGCGATGGACATGCCATGAGATGGGGAGCACGGCAGGTCCCAGCACTCAGCAGGACCATGGATGGGAGGGATGGGATCTGCTCAGGAGGCTGGAAACCAGAGCAACCCACAACCAGAGCAACCCACAACCAGAGCAACCTGTATCTCTCTGCCTAGCAGCAGGCACCTGGCTGGAGCTCCACAGGTGGCTTCCAAGCCCACCTCTTTTCTACCCTTTTCCCAGAATTAAAGTCTCTGCTGCAATGAAATAACCCTGAAGCAGCAGGATTTGACTGGGGGGTCGTAGTGGTCTCAGTGAGGACACATCCCTCTCAGACAACAGGTTTCTATCTGCACAACAACCCCCCCAAAAGCATCAGAACCTTCTCACGAAGCTTCAACTGCTGCTGAGCTGAGAACAAACGATTCTGGCACCGGAATCCTCACCGAGACACCCGATCTCCACCCCCCCCCCAGACACAGAGATGAGGCAAGGCTGGAGAAGAGCATGCATTGCAAACAGAGGCATGAAAAATCTGAAATACTGACCTTAAAGCTCCAGTAGTTGGGCTGCTAACAAAAAATGAAACAACAGAAGAAAAACAACAAAAAAAAACAAAACAAAAAAAATACCATTAAGATTCTGCTTTGACTTTTTGTTTTCCTGTTGAGAATTGTTGACTTTCAAGTGCAACATTAAACCTGCTCTGGTTGCTGCTGAAAAGTCCCCTCCCAATGGGTTGCTTGAGTTTCATGCTGGCGAAGGGGGAGCGGGATCATGCAGGCAGGGAGAGGGGGATCGAATGCAGAGTGGGGTGCAAGGTGATGGAAGCAGAGCAACATGGGGAGCCCAGCACCACTACTGGGGTCACTGGTGTCACTGGTACGCCCACACCATCCTGCATGTGCTGGTCAAGCTGCTGCCCTGGGAATTGCTGCTGGAAGTCAGGGTGATTTTCATTTTTGAAGGGATCTTCCAGCCCTTGCTCCTTGTCCCTGCTGCTTCCCTCTGCTGCCTGAGCACCGGTGTCAAGCCAATGTGCTGCAGTGAGTGATGGGAGCTGGCAGCACTTAGAGCCCAGCAAGCTGGAGAGCTTGGGAGCTTGGTTCTCTCAAGCCACCCCCTGATAGTCACCAGTGGGAGAGGGCAGGGAAAGGTCTGAGGATGCTCAGAGCTGGGGCTCGCTGCAATACCCATCACCAGGCAGCAGAGTTACTGCAACACCCACCTTTGGGTAGTGGGTTACAGACTTGGGACCCCCTCCCAGGGCAGCACCAGGCTCACAGGAGCCCAACGAGACCTCAGAGGACAATGTGTGGACCAAGAGGACAACGTGGGGACCAAGAGGACACCAGGACTGAGCATCAGCAGTGAGGGAATCTGTTCAGAGCAGGGCATGCGCTCGGTCCAGCACCATCACAAGCAGCTCCATCCCACCCCAGGATGCTCAGCAGCCCCCCCAGGCAGCACCCCAGCTCCAGAGGTACCCCGAGACTGTCTGAGGAGGCAGCAGGAGGGAAGGGAGAGCTGGAGGGGGAAGCGTTTTGGTACCAGTTGTGTGGGTAATGGGAGGGGTGGGAGAAACGGGTGTGGAGCAGCTTTTATCCCAACAGTCTTTTTATGGGGATCAAAGTTCTCAACTGCTCTTTTCTCTCCTCTCACACTCACTTATCACCTTGCTTTCCTACAGCATTTATTTCCCCACCACAATCGCTGCGGCTGCAAAGCTGGTTTGTTGCTTAGAAGATTATTTTTTTATCATGATTATTATCCTTATTTTAAACAGCAAGCTCCCACTCCCAGTTCCCACCAGTCCCTGCAGTGCCCAGTCTCCTATCGTGGTGCTCAGGGAGTGGAGGAAGAAGTTGCAACAACTAGAACATTACAAGGTGTTCACCCAAGGACTCCAACAACCCAGCAGCAGATTTGCTGCTGGGGTTTTAACCCTTCTGCTGCCAAGGTAGAGAGGTCTGGGCTGTGTGTATGAACACAAATCCACCCCTCAGCCTCACCTCAGGCATCAGCAGGATACTTATTCCCATTCAAGATGCAGTTCACACTAATATCCCACAAGACATCACTAGACCCAAACCAAGCCCTGCCTCAAACAAACCCAAAGTGTTTTAAAAGTGATTTAAGTCAAACGAGAGCAGCGTTTTCAAGCAGAGAAGCCTCAAGGCACAAAGGTCTTTTCCAAGGGCACACCGTGACTCAGAGCCAGAACCCAAAATAGAAGTGCAGGGCCCTGATTTCCAGGCACTATTAGATAACAACCAGCAGGATCCAGACCTGTCCTGGGCACGTAAAGCTTTTCCAAAACATGGGGAGCTTGGAAGTGAGAAAACTCCTCAGAATGCCTTTTGGAACCAAACAAAACCATCCAGCGTGTCTAACAATTGACACAGTGGCTGCACCAGCAGCTCCTGGCAGCCTGAGCTCCTGGGGCAAGATGTTGGGGGACAAGATGTTGGGGCATGATGCTGAGACAAGATGCTGGGGATGATGTTGAGGCAAGATGTTGGGGCACGATGTTGGGGACAAGATGCTGGGTCAAAATGCTGGAAACAAGATGCTGGGCTCGATGTTGAAGCAAGATGTTGGAGCAAGATGTTGGGGGCAGATGCTGGGGACAAAATGTTGGAGCAAGATGCTAGGACAAGATGTTGGGGTGACATGCTGGGGACAAGATGCTGGGAGAAAGATGTTGGAGCAAGATGCTGGGGGAAAGATGCTCGGAGAAAGATGCTGGGGTGAGATTTTGAGAGCAAGATACTGGGGCAGGATGCTGGGGCAAGACACTGGGGGCAAGGCAAGGCTGGTAGAGCTGGTACTTGCCCAGGCAGAGAGGGGCAAAGCCCAAGTGGCAGCACTGGCATGTGCCAAGCCAAAGCATTAAGACCTTGTGTGGAAGCCAAGGCTGCTGCGGCCGCACTCCAGGCAGCTCAGCTGGCAGGGAACGAGCCCATCTCTGCCTCTGAGAGGTGAGCAGGATTGCATCAGCTCCTGGAGGCTCTGACGAGCCTCGATTCAGAAGCATCTGGAGTGAAGCTGCTGTTTTGTAACCACGCTGCTGCTCCCAGCTCATCCCAGCACCCCAAGGCCAGGCTCGGATGCAACCTCCCATTAAAGGCTGCCTGAGGGACCCTTAATACAGCACAGCCCATCTTAAATGGACTGGAAGGAATCCTTCATCCCTTCCCTAGCCAGGCTCACCCCTCTAGCAGCTGGTTCATCCCCTCTCCCCACCAGTACCCCCAGAAACACCTCCCAGGGAGATGCCTGGTCCCCAGAGGCATTGATATGCTGCCTTCACCACCCCTCTTAACTCCTTTGTGCTTTGAATACCTGCAAGGAGTCTCCACAATGAGACTGAATATTTCAGCCAAATACTCTAAGAACTACCCAAAAAAGTTGTGACCAAACCAGTCTGTCCCAGTCCCCAAAGAGCCCCATCCCAGTCTGTGGTGGGAGGTGATGCTCCCGACTTTTTCCTTCTCTGACTTCTTTCTTTCCTCCTTGCTCTTTATTTTGCTGTTCAGGAGTCTCAGTAATTTTCCTCAGACCCTGATATTACTGATCCTATCTCATGCCAGCCCTTGGTATGTATTTTATTTATTATTTTAGGATGACTGGACAGGCTTATCAGAAAGGCCATAAATTACATCCCCACCGCACACCAGCCACTCCACATCAAACCCGTGACGAGCTCGTCTCAACCCCCAGTGCACTGGGAGGGAACCAAGAACGTTCTGGAAGATATTGGGGCTGGGCAGCACGACCCAGAGCATGCACCAGGCTGGCACAGCATGGCACCCTCCCTCTGGACTTGGAACCATGGAAGTCACTTTGCTGGTAGCCCCAGGAGTGGTGCAGGGACCCCCCCAAGCAGAGCTGTGCCTGGGGCTCTGGGCTGGATGGGGACAGGGGATGTGCTGCCCGTACCCTGCTGAGAGGCAGGGCCATCCAGGGCTGACAATCTGGTGCTGTCTGCCAGGGCCAAGCAGGCGATGGGCACCACCACGCAGACCTTTGGGGGCTCCATCTGTCCCTGCAGGCACTTTGCCCAGCCCCATCCTACTGTTTGCTCATCCTCTACCCACCCCAAACCTCCCAAAGCGAGGAGGACACGTTCCCATGGCACAGGTACCCAAGGAGCTGGCAGGGACAAGGGACCAGGGCAGCACAAGACCCAGTTTTAACCACAGCCACATCCCCCCAGGTCCCCAGATCAGGGGTGGTGGGAGCCCCAGAGCTGTGCCCAGCTCCCCTGCCAGCATCGCAGGCTGCCAAGGGTGGATGTGCACAAAGAGGAGGGAAGAGGAGAGGGCCAAGGTAGAATTAACATATCGCTGGCTCTTCAAAAGCATCAAAGGGAGATAATGGTCTGAGAGAGGATTTGAAGCGACAGCCTTGTTACAAGCGATAAACCAGGGAGCTGGCTGGCAGTAGAGCTGGGCAGAAGGTAGGAAGAATTACAAAGGCTGAGATTATAATTACAATGAAAGTCATGACCATGATGCTGCAAAATGATGGGCTAACTAGGGCTGGGGGGCTCCCCCCCTCCAAAAAATAAAACAGCAAAGGCTGGAGCAGGCGTGCAAGAGCAGAATGGGGGTCGAGATGCTCCTGAGCCCATGGGCATGAAGGATCCTGAGCACGCACGAACGCCCGGGGAGATGCACACACACAAACAGGCTGCAGAAGACAAGAGCAGAGCTGGGGGAAGGCAGGGGAGAAAAGAACATTTTGGAGTTGGGTTAGAAAATTACTCGTTGTGATTGTCCCAGAAGATGGGGGGGAAATGAAATCCAAGCCAGGCACTGCCTTGACCCAGGCAGACTCTCCCTCGTTAGCAATTACAACGTGAATCTGCTTGGGATTAACGAGGCAGGAGCGAAGGTGTCCCTCCAAAATGGACATGAGCAGCAGCCCCAGCACGCTGCACCAGAGGGAGGGGCAGAGCCACTTTCATTGGCTTTTTAATTAACTCATTTCCAGGAGTTCCAGTTTCTGATAGAGTCCTCCTCAGGCGCAATGTCTTGACAAACAAAAATCTCCTTGAAAAATAACAGTAAAGTGAATTTAATCTGTTTCTCCTTATTAAAGTGGGTTGGTTGGTTTTTTTTTTCCTAATGCTTCTCAGCGCAGGAGAAACTGAATTAGAGTGGAAAGAGCAAAATGACAAGCTAGAGAGTCGGATGCAGACGGAGCAGAGAGAGAGGAGAGTGATGTCGACACCGCGCTGCAGATACTGTCATCTGAGGTCTCACCATGACTGCCAAAGGACCTCTCCAACCTGAGCACCCCAGCACCATCAAGATGAGACTAATTCCCTTTGGATCTGGGCTCCCAAGGAGCCTTGGTGAGCCACCCAGCCCAGACCCCACCACGAGAAGGGCACCAAGATGCTCATTTTACCTCTCTGAGGAACAGAGGCTTGGTTTTTACTACACCTCTCCCCAGTCCCCACCCACAGAGGCCATCAAGAGATGCCATCAGAGATGCCACAGTGGTTGTCACAGTGAGCTGGTGGCTGCTGTCACCCACAGACCCCTGGCCTAGCTGCACTGCTCAGAGCTTGCCCCTCCACCTGCCCACGCACCAACCTTCTCTCCAAGAGTTCCTCAGCTCTCCAGCAGCAATTCCAGCCTTGACCTCCAACACAACATCTCTGAGGCAGGTGATGTTAGAGCACAGGCACCTTCGGACAGCAGTGGATCTGTGCTCCTGACCCTTCTTCAAGCCCTTTCCTTATATCAATACAAGGCAAACCAGCAATGCTGGTTCATAGCAATGCCCCCCAGGTAGTGATGCACCAGGACGAACACTCTGCTGAAGATCTGCCTGCTTGGGATTTAAAATCTCCCTTCTGTGGCCTCCATGCCCAAGGTCAGAGACCCCTCTTGTGCTGCAGGTTCCCCAGGGTCCAGGCTTGGCACTTAGCACACCCCCAGTCTGCTCATGATGAGGGGGGGGGGTCTCTGCCACATCACTGCCCAACCCCTACTCCAGGACCAAGGTCTCCACCCTCCATCCTGCTCCCGGGGCATGGGGAGGGCATCCAGGGAGCGGGGCCAAAGGTTTTGGGGGGAAGGCAGGGGAAGCAGGCAGAAGTTGGGCAGATCAGATTGCAGGGTAGCTATGGCAACAGCACGGCGTAGGTGGACCAACACAACAGGGACGGGCAAGGTAAACCCGGCTGCAAGCAGGCAACAAGCAGGCACAGCAAGTCACTCCCCACCATGCCTGGCCAAGGACAGCACCAGGGGCTGACCCCCAGGAGCTTTGGGGTGACCTCCACCCTCCCTCAGGTGCCCCCAAGCCCAGGGAAGCAGGAAAATCCCTGAGAAACCCCACGCCAAGGGCGAGGAGACCAGATCCTCCAGGGGGTCCCTGCACCTCCTGGGGTTCCCAGCACCATGGGGTGCAGCAGAGGATGCTGTGCCCACCCTGCAAAGCTTGGGGGGGGCAGGAACAGAGGGCACCGACGTGCGGCTGCTGATGGAAACCCACCTGTACTCCTCCACCCCCTGCCCAACGCTGCCAGCACCACCAGAGCCAGCTCTGCACCAGCAGCGGGGACACAAGAGCTGCTCTTCTGGCTGCTGCAGCTTTTTGGCATTGTCTCTCCTCACCCAGCGCTGTGACACTGAGGGGGGGGCATCAAGGTCTCAAGGACCCCAGCAGAAGGAGCTGAATTTGGGTTAGAACAGCAGGAGACTTTGGGCAGGGGGGCAAAGATGGATTCATGCTCCCCAGCACTGTGATGAGGAACAGGGGAGCACTGGGATGGAGACAGACCCAGGTCCTGAGGGTGTCCACTAGGTATGATGGATGATACCATGGGCTCTTTAATGCCACCGCTGCCACCAACACAGTGGTTATCACCACTTCTCGGGGACTTCAAGACCCGCTCCCTCCCTGCTCTGTGCACAAGAAGTGGGGTGACCCACAGACCTTTGCTCCCAGGGACCTGATTCGCAGCCCAACCATGGGCCAGGTCTCTTTTAATCAGCCAGAAATTGCTCCCAGTAGGCAAAAAAATATGAGTGAATCGATAGCGACAGCTCTGGCTGCAGTCCTGGGGACACACACACACACACACGCTGGTTCGTGTCACTCCCGCCAGCCACGCACGCTCGGCTCCACCATTACAGCCATTTGCAACGGTTCACAGCACGTTCCACCTCTGGGGACCCAGAGCACACCATGGGAAGAGCAATGAAGGGCCCCGTTTCTTCCTCCTGCTGCCTCAGCAAGCTCCTGCCAACCAGTTCCCTGCGGGCTGCCTGCAGGAGCCACCATCACCACCATCGTCACCATCAATACCACCATCATCAATACCATCATCATCACCACCAGCTTTGCAATACGGTGTCCAGGCTCCCCATGCCCTTGCCTATGCTGGGGGACCCCCAGCCTTGCCAGGCACCCCACAAAGACCAGATGATGCCAACCTCATGCCAAAGCCACCTCGCCATGTGCCCAGCTCCACCAGCTCTCCTCCCATCACGGAGGTCCTGCTCCCCCACTGCCTTGGGTATGTTCCCCGGGGGGTCCTCATGGTGCCAGCAGGTCCCCCATAGGAAGGATGCTCAGGCAAATGAGCGGGAGGCAAGACAAGCCCCCCACAGGGCTGCGTGCCCAGGCCACCATCTGCCCCTCTCTGGTTGCCCACACCGCAGCCCACGAAGGGGAGAGGGCACCGGTGTCCCCTGCAAAGGGACAGGGACGTGGGTGACAACGCGGGGCTGCCCTGGGGAGATGAGGGGTGCAGAGAGGGGCTGGCACCGGCGCCACCGGGGGCTTTGCACGGCCCCATGTGCACCCGGGGGGTGCAGGGGGAGCTCCACCCCCCCTCCAGCTGCTGCACCAAAGGGCTACGCAGGGACCGCAAAGAGCCCCCCCCACTCCCTGCAGAGAGCCTGGGGGGAACCCCAGGAAAGGGGAACGGGCGGGAGGGTGCAGAGGGAAAAGGGGGGGACGGAGGGAATAGGGGGTTGTAAGAAAAGAGGGGGTGTCCCAGGGCTGGGGCTGAGCCAGGGGAAGGGCACGGTCGCGGGCACCGGTTGGGGGTGGGAGAGCGGCGCCGGGACCCCGGGGTGGGGAA
>VYZX01008993.1:106190-178647 GCA_013401335.1 Brachypteracias leptosomus
GGGCGGTCACCGTGGCAACCGCGACTCCACCTGCAGCCGCGGCGACCGGGCGGGGGCGCGCACGGGGCACGGAGGGGGCGTGGCCAGCGGTGGGAATGGGCGGGGCTATGGATGAATGGGCGGGGCTATGAATGAATGGGCGTGGGGTCATGAATGGGCGGGACAGCGTGAATGGGCGGGACAGCGTGAATGGGCGTGGTTGGGGCTTGTGCGGGGGGAATTGTGGGTGCAATGGGGCAGGGGTGGGTGTGATGGGAGCGGGCGGTGCTGGAGGGAATCGGGGATGCAAGAGGGTAGGTGCCCACCCCATGAGGGCTTGGCACAGCCACCATCAACCGCCCTGGGGAACTGGGAGCCCAATTTCCACCCCAAGTTCCCCTGGAGTTCTTCTTTCCCAGTCAGGCAGAAACACACCACCACATGAACCCCGCCAGGCCAGTAAAAATAACTGGGAATTTGTAATATTATTTCTAAATAGAGGGAGCCGGGTCCAAGCATCTGCAGGGGGGAGCGGGGGGTGGGTGCAGCAGGTACCCCCCCAGCATCCCTGCCCCAAACCTCGGGAGCTGCTGCTACGGAGAAGAACAAACTACTGAGAATAAGCAACACCAAAAATTACTCCTAGATGGGAGAGCAGAACCACTGCAACCCTGCCCTGGCCGCACACACCCCCAGCCACGAATTTCAGCCCCCCTTAGATCTGATGGGGCAGAAGACCCTCCTGCAGAGCAGGGAAGAGGCAAAGACCCCCATTTTCTATGGGGAAACTGAGGCACGAAGCCAGCTGCAGCAAACCAGCACCTCCCCAGCCTGCCTGTACCCCACCAATGCACCCCCCGAGGATGCTGCAGAAGCCCCTTAGCAAGGACTCGGTTCGTGGGTACCTACATCTGCACTAGCTCTTATTTATTTATTCCAGAGTCAGATTTATTCCAGGCAGCTGCAAATCTGCTGCTCTCAGGCAGCCAACGACACATTCAAGCCTTTTCCTTATTTATTTATTCCTGCAGCAGAACCGGACAAGCTTAAATCTGAGCTTTTATACACTTGCCTTCAGACCTAAAAGCTGCATGTTTCTGCCCCAGCTTGGCTGGGGGATTTCACTCCGTGCTATGCCCAGGGTTTAATTGTGGTGCCTTTCCTGGGACACAGGCAAAGGAGGGTTTGTAATCCCTTATTTTGGGGGGTTTGTCATTTTTCCTGCATAAAACCATATGGTCCCAGTTGGGATGCACCCTCTGAGCACCAGGAAAAGCACATCCAAAAAGCAACGGGGTTATTAATGAGAAATAAGGAGTAATGGGATCACCTCCTTAAACCATCTATATTTTTCTAGATATTCCCAACTTATTCCCAGCACCACCACAGCCAAGTCCCACCTCCCAGAGCATCAATGCTCTGCACCAGCCTGGCCCTGCCTGCTGGATTTACCCCTCCTGGGGTAGGATTTACCCCAAGGGCAGAGCCCAGCCCAGTAATGGGGTGACCCCACAGCCAACGTCCTCCTGATCCACCTCACCCCAATTCCCATCCCTCTCTTTACTGCTAACATGCCCGTTTAACGTGTTCTCCCATCTGGGTTTTCAATTATCTGCCTGCTGCCTCGGACTCCTCAGCAGATTTGCCAGCAGTCTGTTGGGTGTTTGTACAATTATTTGCCTGGCATTTTTTTTCCCCCCCTTGCTCTGTTATATATACATATGATTAAAATTAATATTACACACGCTTCCCAATGCCTCGGTGCAAGCACAATGGGGCTTTGCTGCACGATGCTGGAAGGGATGTTGACATTTATGAAATGTTTCTTTTCACCTCTGGTTTTGCAAACTCGCTCATATGTAATTTAAAAAAAAAAAGCAACAAAAAACCCACAACAAAATAGCAAAACCTATGATCTGAAGTACCTGCCAGGCTCCCCTAGAACAGCAAAGTGAGTTTCAAACGGCTCTGGTCTTACATCCCAGAGTCTCACATCCCAATGTCATTTAAAGGTTGGCACCTGGGGTTCCCTGTGTTTCTAGCTTCATTTGCTCCCTGTTATTATTTATCGCCTGCAGGGAAAATGAAGTAAAAAGGAGGGGAAAAAAAGAGAAAAAATAGGATTTGGGGTGGTTTTTATTTTAATTTCCCTGCCAGCTGCAAATAGGGGATGCTTGGATGGAGCTGTGCCCCTGCCTGGGGTCACACAAAGAGGGTCCCTCACCCCTCTACAACCAAGCCCCAAAATCCAGACTGGGTCTGACTGGTGCCAATAGCTGCTCAGACCCTCCCAATCCCACTGAGCACCCACAGCCCTGAGTGAGAGGGGTCGGAAATAAAGAAGATAATTCCAGAATCCAGATCAACTTTCTTCCACCTTATAAAAATCCTCCAAATCTTATCAGACCCTGAGTCAACCTGAGCTGGATTTTTTTTTTTATAGCTGCTGCTTATATTTTAAAAAAGTCTTTAAATCATTATAATAACAGGGGGAAGATTCCTGGTTATTTACTGAGAAATATCACCCCGAGCCTGGAAATGTCACTGCTCTGCCTTGCGAGTTATGGACCGTGCAGCACCCAACCCCTCTCGGGATGATGATGATGATGATGGCAAAATTACCATCAATAATTAGCCCCAACTCTGGGTGCTGGGCTGGTGCAAATCACCACAACTGGGCAGGATTTGGCCGCTCCCTTTGCACCCAGCCGTGAGGTTTCTCCAAGGAGAGGGGCTGGAAAGCAGGGACCCCCCTGGTGCTCCCCAGAGGTGGGTGAGGAGGGGGTTGGGGTGGGGGGCAGCTCGGGGGATCCCACTGGTTTTTCTTACAAAGGTGGATTTCTTTCTGTCACACAAAGTCTGGGAGCTGTTGCCTCCATCCCTGGGGAGGGCAGCTCAGAGATGAGCTGAGATTTCTTTCCAGCTGCCTCCTCCAGCTTCTCCAAACTCACCCTCCCCTGGGACTTTCATAGAAGTTTGGGTGGAGGATTTATTGCTGCCCGACAACCCCAGGGCTGGGGAGTCACTGATACCTGGAGAGGAGCAACCTGGGCTCCCCAGCACCCTGGGGTGCTGCCTGGCATGGGGGGCACCCCGGGCATGAGGGGTGGATGTTGCCCCTGGGGACCACCCAGCCCTTGGGCTCTGCTGCTTCCAGCAAAGCTGCCCAGATGGGTCACCCACTGTCCTGCTTCAAGGACCTGGGGGAGGATCGAGCCCATGGGGCAACAAAGGGACATTCCCACATGGACCAAACCCTGGGCACCCCTTGCCCACCTGCATCCACACATCCTGAGGCAGTCACAGCCTGTCGCTGCCTCTGCTCATCCTGATCCACACCCTGAGCTCACCAGCCTCCCTGGCCCCTTGCTGGGGACAGATATCTGCCCCCAGGAGCTGTCCCAACCCCCCCCCAAGCTCAGAGACCATCCCCATCCCAGTACCCACACTGCTCAGGTCAGGGCTGGCCACGGTTCTCCAGCACTATCCAGTTTGAGGGGTCTATATCAGAGCAGAGCAGAGGGGCTCAGCAGCCAGGGTTTAAGCCTGTGCTCACAGCAAGTCTGCCCAAACACGATTACTGCTAAATCCTGCCCCCAGCACCACTGCAGAGACACCCAGGACACCGGGGGCTGGCACAGGGACAAGCCGCAGAGCTGCAGCCGGGCTGGGGGTGAAGAGCAGGGCCAAGATTTTCCTGAGCAAACCATTAATTTAGTCTTTTTACACCACTCGAGCTAAGGCAGGGAGCAACTCCAGGGCTGGGGGGGGTGCAGGGTGAGGCTTGTGGGGCCGTGCACACTGCAGGGTTTGCAGACACCAGCCCATGGGTCTGGCCCCACCAAGACCTGGGCTGGGTGTCACCCCTCCACGGGGCAAATCCACCAGCCAGCTGCCCCTCATGGTCATCACACCCACCCCTCAGCATGGAGAAACATCCTGCTGCTCCTCACAGCTGCGGGAATCAATCCATCCCTATGGCAAAGTCAATCTGCCTGGGACACCCCCCAAGTCCTGGGGCTGAGGGATGCTCCTCCTCAGACCTCAGAGATGATCCTCAGACCTGGGGATGCTCCTCCTCAGACCTGGGGGATGCTTCTCAGGCCTCAAAGATGCTCCCCCTCGGACCTCAAGGATGCTCCCCCTCACAGACCTGGGGGATGCTTCTCCTCAGACCTCAGAGATGATCCTCAGACCTGGGGATGCTCCTCCTCAGACCTGGGGGATGCTTCTCAGGCCTCAAAGATGCTCCCCCTCGGACCTCAAGGATGCTCCCCCTCACAGACCTGGGGGATGCTTCTCCTCAGACCTCAGAGATGATCCTCAGACCTGGGGATGCTCCTCCTCAGACCTGGGGGATGCTTCTCAGGCCTCAAAGATGCTCCCCCTCGGACCTCAAGGATGCTCCCCCTCACAGACCTGGGGGATGCTTCTCCTCAGACCTCAGAGGTGCTGCTCAAACCTGCCAACGCTCCTCCTCAGACCTGGGGGACGCTCCCCCTCAGAACTGCCGCAAGCAACCACCCGCTTCATGCACCATCCAAGCCCTCCACGAGCCTCTTCTCCTCCGCACACCCCCAAGAGAGCAAGACGTGATCCCCATTCCCCCCCATCTCCCCCCGGCAGCCCCGTACCTGGTCCCTCATGCGTTCCTGCTGCCCCCGCAGCGCCAGCGCGTGCTGTGGGTACTTGTTCTTCAGGTGGTCCATGAAGGCGTCCCTCTTGCGCTCCATCTCCGACTTCTGGAGGCCGGTGAGGGCCTCCAGGCTCTGGGCGGCGATGACGGTGTGGCGGCGCTCCGAGGTGTGCACCAGCCCTACGTTGGAGAAGCGCCGGGTGCCGTTGCCCAGGGTCCGGTATTCCCGCGGGTACTCGGCATCGTCCGCCGAGATCATGTGGGTGCTGGTCCTCTCGGGATCTGCACGGGGTGGGGAGAGAGCGGGGCAGGGTCAGGGCCAGCCCTGCTGCCACCAGGCAGGGGTGGGCTGCTAAGATTTGGGGGGGGTTAAGGTAGAAGTGAGAGTTGGGAGTGGGGTCATCCCTCAATGGAGGCAACCAGGAGGTTGGAGGGTGTGGGGTTTGTCCCCCTGAGGTGGCAGCGGTGTCCCTGCTGCCTGGCATGGGGGTGGTGGTGGCAGGAGATGGGTGAGGCAGGGGGGATGGAGGGGCTGGGATGCCACCGACACCACCATGTTCAGACCAAACCATGAAGAACAGAGCGTTGGGTCACTAAAACAGCACCACAGACAAGACACAGGAGCCAGGCAGCGCTCCAGAGCACGGACAGACAGCGGGACAGGACACACGGACAAAGCAAAAAGAAAATGAAGTGCGGGCCAGGGTGGGGGGAGGATCGTGTCTGCCCATCAGCATCTGCACTGGATCCCTCATACCCTGCCTGCCAGGCCCTGCTGGAGACCCCACCAGAGGTGCTCAGCTCCCCAGTCCTGCACCCCAGAGCCAGCCCAGCCCTTGGGCACCAAACCTGGCACCACACTGGGCATCACAGGGATGCTCTGCCCATTCCAGCTTCACCCATCCTGGTTGGTCAGAGTGGGCAGGAGCTTGTCCCTTTGCTAACAATTCCTCAGCTACCCAATGAGATTTTCCTTTCCAGGGAAGTTGTGCCGAGCATCACCAGAGTGAGGAATGCCTGGAAGTCCCCCCACGCTGCCAGCGCCTGGCACCTCCTCGGTGGCTGCAGGACGAGGCCACCCCCAGCCCCACACCCACCACAGAACAGCCCCAGAGCACCAACCACACCCCAAAAAGCCACTTTTGAGGCTCTCAAGCTGTTTGAGCCCGTGTCACACAGCCCTGGATGCTGTCACCGTGTCTGCACTGACCTGCCTTGGCCACCACCAACCATCCTGGCACCCTGGGGCTCGTGTGCTGGGATTCACCACGTTACAGCTTCCCTTTTTCACTCGCCATTTAACCTTGATTCATTATTTATCTCCCTCCTTGTCCTTTTCTTTTCCTCCCCTCCCTTTTCCTTCCTAAGCTCCTGTTAAGCAAATCATAAAGGGTTTCTCTGTTTCCCTTAATTATTTATCAGCCCAACATATTAGCTTTATATCAAATGATTGTGTTATTAATGTAGGACAGGGCTCCAGCGTGTGCTACAGACACAACTCCTCTGCTCAAGGTCATCCAAGGGGGTTTGCGACAAGCCAGGCAGGGACACCAGGCTCCCAGCAGATGCCTCGGGGACATCCTTACCCTACCAAAGCTTCATCCCCCCCTTCTCCTCCTCCAAACACAACTGGTCCAGCTCCATCACCAAGTACGACCTCAGCCAAGGAACCATCACCCCCGTACCCAGAAGACAGCATCAGAATTTGAGTGAGAGATGAAGCTCCTGGTCCCTTCCCACCTCTCCAGGTCCCCACATCACCACTGGGAGGTCATGGTGGCATCAGTCACCTCCAAACCACCCTGAGATGCCCCAGGGAAAGCGGCACAGGAGATTTGTCATGGGGACACCTCAGCACAGGGCTCAGAGCATCATCCTGAGGTCTCCCCAGCTGAGGGCCCTCCACAAAGCTCCATCCCTGATGGCAGATGGAGCAGTTTCTCCCATACCACCCTGCTGAGCCCCAGGAGCTGCCTCCCCATGTCTCCCTTCACCTCCCAGCCCCCCAGAACACGCTTCTCACCAGGGTTTGCTGCTGCCAGGCAGAAAACTCCTTCCAGCCATCGCTGGGTCACTCAAGCACTTGCTCTATCACAGCAAAGCAGCAGAGAAGGGTTGGGGGGCTGCATCCAGCACCCTGCACCCATCCCAGCCCCAGCCTTGGGTGTCAACACACTCGTGGAGCCCTCGGGGTGCAAGAGGGGGGGGAGTGGGACCTCGAGCATCACCCCAGCATGGGGTCGTTCCCATCAAACCAGTCCCTCTGCAGCGCTGGATCCCGAGTGCCACTGGGACTCCAGCTTCACTGCATCCCATGGGAACAACCATCCCAGGGAGGCTGCAAATGAGGTGATGGGGAACCCTAAAAGCTCCTGGCCACAGTGACAGGGCTGGGAGGAAGGAGCTGCAGCTCCTCTGCCTCGCTGGGGAGAGCAGCGGAGGAGCAAGGTGCAGGGATGGGGGCTCAGGAGGTGTGAGATGGGCTCAATCCCTCATCCTTAGTCACTCCACCAGCCCCGGGTTGAGCAGCCCTGGCGTGAGGCCACATTCCCAGCTCCTTCCCACCCTCCTCCTCCTCTTGCTGCGAGCCACGCATCAGCATGCAGCTCCCTGCTCCCTAATTACATGCTCCGCGAGCGGAACACGCCAGCTCGCTGTCTCTCTGCCGACTACTAAAAAGGATGATGTGAAAAGCCCTGCACAATCTGCGCGGGGGGCAGAGCAAAGCTGGAGCTGTCAGGGGCTCTTCCACCCCCAGCTGCGCCACATCCTCTCCCGCATCCCTCGCTGGGCTCCAGAGCGAGCTGGGGAGGAGGTGGCAGCCTCAACACCATGAACCTCACTAAAAACACACCACAAACACACATGGACTTGTCCCCACATCATCCACCTTCCCCTCCAGATCCCAACTGGGAGCGGGTGGAGATCATTAGATAAGTGAACAGCCAACAACTGGGGCAGGGGGGCTCCTTTGGGAAGGGACCTTAAACCACCCGTGGTCATTATACATGGAAAGAGGGGGTTCATCCTTCCCTCCTGGCCTCACCCCAAGGGGATAATTACATCTGCCACCCGAAATCCCCTCACCAAGTTGTTCCTCCATCCCCTGCAGGGATGCTGGAGCAGTGGTACCCACGCAGGGGCTGCCCCTCTGCCAGTGACAGCAGATCCCTGGAAAGTGCTTCCCGAGGCTGCTTCCAAGTAGGTCACTGTGGTGGGAGATCCAGAGCCTGCCCAGGGTTCCCATCTCAGCACCGTCCCAGCCCAAGAATGTCCCTCAGGGACGTGTCCCCTGCACAGGGACCCCATCGCTTACCCCTGGCTGCAGAAGAGCTTCCACGGTGACCAGCAAACTGCTTCGGCGGGATGGGGGAGGCAGCCCCCTGCTCTCCAGGGGGCTCCTTGGCCGGGCGCAGGGCTCCCAGGGCAGCCAAAATCCCCCGGTAAATCCTGGCAAGCCCCTCTCCCAGGAGCAGGGGGTTAAAGGAGCGTGGTTCTCTTTGCCGATTCATCCATCCATCTTCCTTACCTGCCCGTAGAGGTGTCACCCGTGCCAGGACCACAGCTCCTAGCAGGGTGCGCCCGTCACCTCCTTACAGTGAGAGCAGCAGCAGCACCAGGGGGACCAGAGCCCTGTGCTTTGGGTGATGCTCTCCAGGATCGGTGCTTTGCAGCTCTCCACCAGCTCCGCGCTCCCTCGCCGGGAGATGAAGGTGGAAGAGGCCCTTAAAAACCTGTCCCGTGAGAGCCACGGCCGGGTCCAAGCGGGTGTGGGGTCGGCGGCACTGATCCCCCCCTTCCAGCAGCTCGACGGGGCTTTATCAGAAAGAGGATCTCTCAAACACAGTTTATTACTGCAGTTCCATAAATCTTCATGAGGCAGCGAGGCTCAGGCGGGCCGTGAAGGCGACGGCACTTAGCAGAGCATGAAAAATCATCCGAGGAAGCGATTGTACAAAAAGAGGGGGCGAGGGGAGGGGAAGGAGGGAGGGCATCTGGGGAGAAAGGGAGCCCGAAGAATAGAAGCCCCTCGGAGCGATGCGACTCCCCCGCAGCCGGCTGTGGAAGGCAGCGGGAGGAGCGGGATGCTCTCGCCTTCCTCCCAGAGGCTGCGGCTGCCGCACTGCCAGCCCTGCCTGCACAGCACCCGGGGAGCCTGCCCAGCACCCAGCGCCCCGCTCAGCACTAACCCCTTCCCTGCCGAGCTGCTGCCAGAGCCCGCGGGGTGGGAGCGATGGGTGGGAAGGGCAGGGAGAGCCCCAACGGCTCCTGCGCCACTCAGCGCCTGTTGGGATCTCAGAAATAAACCCCTCGCCCAAGTCAGGACCTGCTGAGGTGAAGGGATCTTCAGGGGCATTGCTCCTGGGAGGTCCCTGGCTCAGCCATGCTCTCTTTGCATTCATTTGGGGATGGGGACACGGTGGTCAAGTGTTCTCTGGGACTTGCCCCAAGCTCTCATCTCCAAACGGGTCCAACCATCACCAGTGCTTTACGCAGCCAGATCTGTCCATTTAAAACCCATCTGCAGGGAAGCACATCCCTGGTTTGGGCTGAATCCATGGGATCTGGATGCTCCTGTCCTGTGGGGATGTCAGGAACAGGACAGACCCCAGGTCCACCCCAACATCTCCTCAACCCTCACACAGTGCTGGGTGAGCAATATGGGGAGTGAAAGCTGATGGGCAGCTCTGCTGAAGCTTCCCTGCCACCCTTTTACTCTTGTGCTGATGGAGACCCGATGCCAAACTACCTGGGAAAAGCCAGGCGATGCCAAGGCTGCCCAGGAGGCCATGAAACAATTCACATCCACCCCTGGACAAACCCCTGCCATGCCCAGCAATGCCTGGCAACCCCCTGGGCGGTGGGGGATGCATCTCTCCCATCTCCTCTCCCCATCCCCGAGAGTCCCTCCTCACAGCACCAAGCAGCAGGCTCAGCAGCGAGCTCCCCATCGCGCCTTTCACTCCCAAATTCAAGTGGAACCAAGGAAAATAAAACACCACCACCGACTGTTTCATCAGGAACTTCCCAGGGCAGCCCCCACGGCCCCCACTCATGGCCAGGACAGCCCTTGGCTGCCTGGAGACGGGCAGGGGCACAGTGCCAGTCCGGATGCCACCCTGCAGACCTGGCCCTGCCTGTCCCCAGCCTCTACGTGCCCTGGATGCTGCCTGCACCCACCAGTGCCAGCCCTGCCGATGCCACTGGAGCTGTGCTGGGACCAGGAGGTGATTGGAAGCCGGGCAATGTGTTGGTGAGCGCTGGTTGCTCCCCGGCTGGAGCTCGGGGTGGTCCAGCTGGCATCTCTCCCCGACACTGCCCTGACAAGCAGCTCCTTCACTTTGGAAGCAGAGAAACCACCGGAAAAAATTCCCATGTCATTGTCAAAACCCTGACTGAAGGAGAAATCCCATCTGGGCAGCCCTGTCAAAAGCAGCAGCTCCTTCCCACCTCACCGGGTGTTATCGCACCCACGCGTGCACATGGAGACGGGAGACGGGTTCACCTCCCACCTCCCATGGACACGGGCAGCTGTGCCAGCACAGCTGAGGACCAGCACCCCAGAGCTCCATCCCCACATCCCTCCTCTGGGATGGGGCACAGGAGTCAGGCTGGCCCCTGTGCTGCCACCCAGGAAGGGGGGACCTGACATTGAGCCCCTCCAGCCTTGCCCATAGGGGTTGCTTTTGCAGCCATGCCCATCCCCTGCCTGCTCACAGTGTGGGCATCCATCCCATTGCAGCAGCTGAACAGCACGAACTGGCCCCATCCTTCCTCCTCCTCACACTGTCTCCTCGACTCAGCATCTCCCCGCCAGAAAGAAGCTGCCCTGGGCTCAGGGAAACAAACCAAGGTGGCTGGAGGGTGAGCTCATGGAGGGTGAGGTGGCACAAGCTGGGGCAAATCTTTCCCCGGCCATCAGCTTCCTCCCCGACCTCTGGCAGGAGGCCGAAGCCGGCGGCATCCTCTGCACATGGAGAGCATCCCTGCCTCGGGCAGAGCCTGCCCTGCTGGGCACCAGAGGAGAAAGGAGCCCTGCGTGCCCTGGCAAGGGGCCGCGTCCTCAGCTGGCGGGGATGGCACGGGGGCTGGGGAGGTGCCAGCAGCTCGGGGACGCCGGATAAAAATAAAGGAGAGGAGAGAAGGGACCAGGCTCTTCCCAGCTGAAACACAAGCCACATTGTGGGCTCGTCTCCCACCCACACAGCAGCAGAAACTCGAGGCAGCGCAGACGGCGACTGGGATGGGATTAGCCTGGACGGTGCCAGCCTGGGCCCAGCCTGGGGATCCCCCCTGGCCTCGGATGGGAGAGGGAAACCGAGGCACAGGGCTGGGGGGGAAGGCAGAGAGCATGAGTGCTGCGGATGAGGATGCTGAGACATGAGGGAGTCAAACCCAGGGTCAGAGCAGGGGGAAAGCACCAGCAGAGCCACCTTCATGCCCAGCTCCGTGCCCTGGCTGGGGGTGTTTTTAGCATCTCTGGAGAGGAGCCAGAGCTCTCCCAGCATCCTGGCAGCACCCAGTGTCTCCCACCGCGTTGGGTGGGCATGGATGCGGGGCACTGACTCACCCACCATCGTGCAGCAAAGCAGAGACAAGTCTCCCTTCCAAGCCAGGTCCCCCCTCATGCTCATCCCAGGGGGAGAATCCATCAGGACGAGCCTGGACCCCAAAATCCCCATCACCTGCAAAGCTGCCGTCTCCATCCTCCTTCCCCTGCACGCAGGTGGATTCGTGCTGCTCTGAGCACCCACCCTACCCTATGGGTCTCCCTGGAGGGTTCCCAACACTGACCAGTCCCACCATTCAGGAGCAGCCCCATCCCCACCACACTCCTGCAAAGCCAGGTCACAGTGTGGGTCCTGCGAGCTCCCGCCTTGAGCTGCTCAGGCAAATTGCTCAGGAAATCAATTCCAATCTATCAGACATCAGGAAAGCGATAAACTACCCCTTCAAGACACCAAATTGATGGTTCCTCTTAGCCCAGAGCAGGAGGAGGGAGGTGGGGAGAAGGAGGAGGGGGAGCAGGGGGAGTGATGGAAGGGACCAGGGTCCTGCTGTGAGAAAGAGATGAGCAGTTAGAAGGAAACAGCCCCAAAATAGCTCCTGATGCACTGGAAGGCAGGGAAGATGTGTGTCCACATGCTGCGTGAAACCACTCCAGGGATGGAGCAAGGGAAAAGCTTCAGAGAGACGCTGCAGCCCCCTGGGAGGGGGAGGCTCAGGCTCCAGCCTTCCTCCATCACCCATGGCTGCCTGAATGTGCTCGGCTGGAGGCAGGACCTCATCTGAGCCCCTGTGGTCAGAGCTTTGGATTCGTTCTATTCTCATCTCCCTGCAAGCAGAATAGGAAAGCAGAGGTGTGGGGAGGCTGTGGAGCCAGCTGGGGGTGAGGGGAGGCTGGAAGAGAGGAGGAGGAGGAGGAGGAGGAGGAGGAGGGGGCACACACTGAGATGAAAAATCAGTTCCCACCAGGACCATTTCTCCCTCTAACAAGACACGGAGGGAAGTCACTGAGCAGAGCAAGGCCACCTCAATCACTCCCATGACAGGAGAAATGTGAAGGAGCAGCACAATCTGTCAAGAGGGAAGTGGGGGGATCCAACAGCAGGACCCTCCAGCCTGGCCTGTGGCCACAGGCAACCGTGAGACCTTAGCCAAGAGCCAGCAATGGGCTTGGAGACACCCATGAGGGATGCAGCAGCCACCACAGCAGCTTGGACACCTGAGCAAGCCTTGCTTGGGAGAGCTGGAGATCAAAGGCAGAGACAAAAAGCAACAAGTCGATGGAGAGGGAGGCTAAAAGCTCCTCCAGGGATTTCACACGTGGGCAGGGTGGGCAATGCCCGTGCCCAGTGTGCAGCGATGCCCCGTGCCAGCCCCGAGCTGCTGCTAAATGCACTCAGTGCAGTCTTCCACACAAGCAAATCGCTTCCCCTCATCTCCTGCCATTAGGGCTGTCGTGATAACCACTCGCTCAGCTCAGATTGCTGCACCTCAGGAAAAGCCAAATCATCTGAGAGCCTGGCAGGGCTGAGGGGGGGAACCAGCCCTCCAGCATCTCTGGATCACAAGGAGCCTCTAAGGGATGAGTTCAAGCCAAACCCATGGGTTTTCCAGCCCTTGCCCTGCAGCTTGGGATTAGAGCCTCAGGTTGGAGTCACCAAAGAGCTTGGCCCCATAAAAAGCACCTGGGGAGGGGGTTTTCCCCAGCTTGGTGTGTCGTGGACCACAATGATGCCAGTTGCTCCAGGGAGAGCCACACCACACACAGCCTGGCACAACACTTGGCCCGTGGCTGTCTTGGCACAAGGGGACCCAACTCTTTCGAAGACTTGGCCCCCGTCACCATCACCATGTGCTTGGACACACAGCCCCAAGCTCCACAGGTCCAGCCGTGGCCCCAAGCCTTGATCCCACAGCCCCTGGGCAGGAACTGGGGGGGGTACCACCTTTTTGGGTGGCTCCTGGCAGGAGATGGGGTGATGCTACCTCGGATGGCTGCGGGGGAGAGGCTGGAAGGAGCTGTTTTGGTTTCCCAGAGGGGCTCAGGAATGCTCCAAATGGGGTGTGGAGAACAGACCCTATTTAGAAGCGCCCAGGTAGCACGTAGGCGGCTGGTCACAGCCTGCTGTGCCAGCCCGGTTAGTCACAGCTAGTTAAAAATCAGAAATGCTGAAAAAACATTGCTCAGACCCACGTCTAAAGCCCTTAAATGCAGGAAGACGCACTCACAATTCAAAGCCATGAGGGAAGATCTAACAGGGCTTCACCATCAGACCCTGGGTGCCCAGGCTATGGATGCTGCTGAGACACGTCTCCCCCCATCATGTCCTGCAGGGCATGAGGACACCGAGGTGCCCAGTCCCCGCAGGGCTGGCATCACACCCCTCTCAGAGGAGGATGCTGAGGGTGACACCAGGACAAGGCCACCTCACCACCCCCAGAGGCAGATGCTGAGCAAACCCCCGACCCTCAGTGGAGCCCATGGGGTGGGGGGGAGAGCTCCAGCCCCTCCATCAGCGCCAGTCAGAAGCTGTCCAGGCAGCGAGGTTTAGTCAAGCAAAAGGAGGGCAGCAGCAGCTGCCTCCAGCCCTGCCCGCCTCCTCCCACCGGCGCCGGGCATCCAGCCCAGCCCACGCCAGCGCTCCCCGAGCCAGATCCCACCTGCAGGAGGGTTGGGACCATCCCAACATCACCCAACACCTCCAGTCCCCCCCCACCACGTCTCCCCTCCAGGTCCATACCCAGGAGCAAGCCGTAGTCCCGAGGCTCGGTGGGTCTCTCCTGCTCCCGCATCCTCGGCGCGGCCCGGGGGGGAGAAGCCCCGAAGGGATGCTTTGCCCAGCGAGGAATCATGGTGGCCCCGGGGCAGGCGAGGGGGACCCGGGAGACGGCTCCGAGCACGGCTCCGAAATCTGTGCGACAAACACACGCATCGTATCGCGGCGGCCGAAGCCCAATGAAATCCGGCTGTGCCCATCGCTTGGCATTTAAAGCAACACGCCGGTAAACCGGGGGAGCCCAACCGAGCGGCGTGAGCTGCTCGTGTTAATTAAACACGGGCTCGGCTCCTCATTAAGCGTGTTTGCAGCCAAAGCGAGGGCTGCGCTGGGGTGGTACCGACCTTACTACGCGGCGCTGCCCGTCGCCTTCCTCACATCCAGAGCCCGAGCGATGCTGGGGGGGATGCGGGAGCTCCCGAGCCACCTGCCCGCCGGTGCCCGGCTCCCGGTGCCCGAGCTAGCGAGGGGTGCGCGGCCGGGGGGCTGGCAGGGCCGGGGGGGTTGGCTCCATGGCTGAGAGGCGCTGCCCCAGTTTCTGTGCCAGCGGCCATAGCATCCTCCCGGCTCCACGCCAGCTCTTGCGCTCACATCCTTCCCCTACCCCGGCAACTTTCCCCCCCCACCTCCTCCCTCTCCTTGCCCTCTTTGATTCCTCCGCTCCGTGCCGGCGTCTGTCTCTCTTGCTCTCTTTTCTGGCTCAGCCGTTTCAGAGCTCCCTGCGAGTCGCTGGGTATTATATTTCTTTTTTTTTTTTTTTCCTTCCTCTTAAAATGTCAGCGTGCCCCCTCAAACACATCACATGGGCTGGGGGCCAGAGCACAGCCGGCGGTGCCTGCACGTTGCTGCCCTGCCCAAGCCAGGGTCCACCAGCAGCGTGCCATGGGCTGCCAACGTGCCACGGGCACCCAGTGTGCCACGGGCTGTCGGAGACACTCATGGAGCCCATCCCAGTCCTGGCTATAAGCCTGGATGGTGCAGGTGTACAGGACACCAGAGCTGCTCAGTGCTGAGGACATGACCCTGTTTGCATCCCTGATGCCACCGAGCTGCCCAGCCCCAGGCATGGCCACCCCAAGTCCTGCACTGTCTGCAAGGGTTGTCCCAGGGAGCTCAGGTGAAGGAAAAGCTGCAGTTGCCTCCCAGGAGAGCCCGGCTGCAAAGGTCTTGTCCTCAGGACATGACGCTGGATCCAGCCCTTGACCACATTGGGTCAAGGCAAGTCACAACTTGCTGCTGGACGGGTCTTGTAAAGGTTGGAATGGCCCTTCCCAAGGCTGCCCAGAAAGCTTTGGGTTGCCCCAAAGGAGGGAGGAACAGGCAGTGAGGACCTGAGAGGTGCTGGAAGCATAGGCCAGCTCCTTTGGCCCATCCAAGCTAATGAAGACCATTGCCATGCCCACTTTTCAAGGCCTCCCCAGGACCTTGGGACATCCAAGCAGATGCTGACCCAGCCACAGGTACCTCAAAACTCAGTCTTGCCCCAGCCCAAGGCAGTCCCACAGGACTGTGACACCCCAGCACAGCCCTGACCTGCCCCACAAGGATCCCTTTCAGCCAAGCTGCCACTGAGCAGCACCCAAACACTGATGCAATGAAACCAAGAGCAAACTCCAGCAGCCCCATGGGCAGCAGCAATGCCAGCAGCACCCAAAACCACCTGCACACCCACTTACGGGGACACTTGCACCCTGGTGACAATCACAGGAGAGCCAAGAGCTACATTTCTAGCTGCCCAAATGGTTAAATATCCATCTGAAAGCATCATGACCTTTCCAGGTCTCTTCCCTCTTCTCCAGTGCTGGGAAGAGGCTTTGCAAGCTCACTCATTTCTCCTCCATTCCTCTCTCTCCCTTCACCAGCTCCTTTTGGCACCCTAAAGGTTATCTCATGGATTTACAAGCAACTCAAGTCTTGACAACGCATCCCAGGAAGGAAAGGGCTGTAGAGCCCAGGAAACCTCACACCAGGGACCTGCAGGAAGGCGTTAGCCCCATATTGCAGATGGGGAAACTGAGGCACAGATGGAGAGGGGGGCAGGAGCTCTCCTGGCTCGGAGCCCAGCGGTAGCAGGGCAAGAAGGGAGAGATTTGGGAGCGCTGAGCTCCTGGCTGGAGCCCTTCCAGGCTCTCCAACAGCCGCAGCCGTGAGTCACGGCTGGCACAGGCAGGCAGGACTCATTGCACACTCTGCCATCATGACCCCCCCCCCCAAAAAAAAAAAAACCACCCCATTCCTCTTTGCTGAGCACTTCTGGAGAGCTCTGAGCGAGGAGGCTGGGCTGGCTCCAGCACACCACACACCCAGGGGGGGCTTGTTCCCCTCCCTCCCTTGCTTTGGGGCCAAGGGCATCTCTCCCTCCCCATCCTGACTCTACGATCTGGCCCGTGTGTTATTATTAGTGCTGGGGGAAGAGGCAGGACTTGGTCCAAAGAGCAATAGGGCACTGCAGGGGAGGTGAGGAGACACGTCCAAGGGCAAATGGTCCATGAGGGGCAGGGCTGGGGAGCTTGTGCAGCTCTCCTGTGTGCCAGGGAAGATGCTCCATGCTCCCTGCCAGGGGGATGTTGGAGCTGAAGCTGGAGGTTTGGGGGCTCAAGGAGGGTGTAGGGATGGGAGGATGAGATGCTGGAAAAGCAAACATGATTACTGCTGTTCAAGGATTAATTGTCCTTACTGCTGATCCCTGAAACCTGCCTTACTCCCGCAGAACTGCTGCAGGGAGGGCCAGAGGATGGGGTGACCTTTTAATTCTGATTGCTCTGCTGATGAGGAGTAAATAAGCATTATTGCAGCTGAAGAGCCACCCAGAAGGGCCTGTCTGCAGATCTATTCCTGCCTGGCATCCATCTCACTGATCCACATGCTCCCCCAATTCCACAGGGAGCTGAGCTGCTGCAGGATGGGGGCAGGAGCCAAGGGCAGCACCAAGAACTCAGGGTTACCCCAGAATCCTTCCACCACCTCCCTCACATGGGACAGAGGGTGCCAGGCACCATCCCAGGTCCCACCAGCATCCCCAGTGCCTGGCATTGCTGCCCTGACACCACAAGGAGGGTCCCTAGGAGGGTCCTGCTGTCACCAAGGGCAGGGACACCCTTACCTAGAAAAAAACCCCCCACCTAGACTTGCTCAGTAATGGAGGCAAAAGCCTGTTTTGAAGCCCAAAGGTAGAACTTCCCACTCTGGGGCTTTCCACGGCTGTGACTTCTCTGCAGAGCAAACCTGAGCTGGCAGGGTGGTGGCAAGAGGTCACTCGTGCATGTAAAGAGCCCCTTGCCAGGTGACACCTCGTCCTCAGCAGAGCCAGGACTGGCTGGGCAGAGCTGGGTGTCAGCAAAGCAATTCCCATAGAGGCTGGAAAAAGCAGCGAACGCATCAGGGCAAGAGATCTGCATTTACACCTGCACCACCAGACACGACTTTGCTCTCAGCAGCTACCCAAGGAGATGCTTCCAGACTGCACCAGCATCTGACTTGCCCAGGGGGAGGAAGGAGGTTTGCTAAGACAAGAGGAACCAGCCTCAAGTTGGCCCAGGGGAGGTTGAGGTTGGAGCTGAGGAACAATTTGTTGCTGTTTGGGGCCGTGAAGGGCTGTGCCAGGCTGGGCAGGGCAGGGGTGGAGTCCCCATCCCTAGAGGGGTTTGCAAGGCTGGAGATGTGGTGCTGAGGGCCAGGGGTTAGTGGTGCCCTGGCAGGGATGGGGGAACGGTTGGTTGCTGCTCTTAAGGGTCTCTTCCAACCAAACCCTATAACTCTATGATGTGCAGCTCTTTGGGGTGTAGTAGCCAGTTTTTGGGGCTCCCTGCCCTTGCACAGCCCTGGGAAACCAAAACAACTCTGATCCCATGCCCTGCTCTGGTCACTGCCCTGCCCTCCCCAGCCCAGCCAACTCTCCCACCCCCCCTCTCCTTGCTCCTATTTAATCCCTAAGCTCTTCAGAGACACGATTTCTCCTCCCAGAGCCCGTGCCCAGCCCCCAGCACAATGAACCCTCGCTCTGCCCGGGTGCTGCTCCTTGTGTGTATGACCTGAACAGAGGGACAGTCATGGGGTGGGAATGGGGTGGGAATCCAGCCACCCCCCCCCGGGGCTGGGACAGACAGGGCAGCTTTGTCTCTGCTCCCAGCCGGGCTGGGCACACACAGTCTATACAGCAATATTCCTGCATGTGGTGCCCAAACATTCTGTGTACAGTGGGGCCATTGTCCATCACCCCAACAATGAGATATCGAGGGATAATGGAGCTCTCTGCTCCTGGGGGGAGTGATCAGAGCATGGGTTGGGTTGGAAGGGACCGTAAATCATAGAATTGCTTTGGTTGGAAAAGACCCATCAAGCCCAAGCATCATCCCAACATCTCCCTGACCCCCAGACCATGTCCTGAAGTGCCACATCTGTTTGTTTCTTGGATACCTAAAGATCATCTCGTTCCACCCCCCCTGCCATGGCAGGGACACCTTCCACTAGAGCAGGTTGCTCAGAGCCTCATCCAACCTGGCCTTGAACATCTCCAGGGATGGAGCATCCAAAACCCCCCTCTGGGTAACCTGTGCCAGGGTCTCACCACCCTCAGAGTAAAGAGCTTCCTAATTTCCAACCTAAATCTCCCCTCTTCCAGTTTGAACCCATTACTCCTTGTCTTATCACTGCAAGTCCTCATAAAAAGTCCCTCCCCAGCTTGTAGGCCCCCTTCAAATACTGAGATGCAACAATAAGGTTTCCTCAGAGCCTCCTCCAGGCTGAACAAACCCAACTCTCTCAGCCTGTCCTCATAGGAGAGGGTTCCAGCCCCCGGGTCATCTTTGTGGCCTCCTCTGGACCTGCTCCAGCACTGGAGAAGGAGCAGGGGCCTCCCACACCAAGCAGCCAAGGATGCTTGGAGAGGCAAAGACATAACCAAGGATGGATCAACACTGAAGGTCTTGCAAAAAAACCCCAACAATGTTGATCATACATGATCAACACTCAACATCACCCACGTCTGGTGCTGGGCTGCTGGTCCCAGGGCCATGCATGTGAATGATGTGTCCCATTCCCAGTGAATGAGATACAGGATTTGATCTTTTCCTACAACACTCCTCAAAAGCGTGGACAGACAGACAGACAAACAGCCTTTCCTTGCTGGTACCCAGGCTTTTGAAACATTGGGAAGCAGGAGAAGGAGCCTGTGCCAACAGCACCTACCCAAGAGTGACACTGAGCTGGGCAGTGGAGGTGGGATTAAAAAATCACTGTCTTGATGGGAAACATTTTCCCACACTTGATTACACCCATTACTGGCCAGAAAAGGCCACGTTAGGACACGAGCTCTGCCTCAAACCAGAGCCTCTCCCAGCCCTTGGGGGGTCACTAGAAGGAAAACGACCCTCGAGCACCATCCTTGGTGCAGCTTAGAGCTCAGAGGCTGGAGATTGTACCCTACCAGCAGACACATCGTATCTGTTACTATCAGAAATGGGGAGGAAGCCAGATTAAAAGAAAAAAAAAAAATAATAAAAATTCATTGGAGACCTTTTGCCACCACCTGGCTAAATGTATTTCACAGTTGAGGGGCCAGGGAGCGTAATTTCTGATTAAACCCTCAGCCAACTGATGGCTGATAAATCCTCAAGTCATAAAAACTCCTCAAACCAAGGAGCTGGAGGTGTGAAGGCAGCTCAGGGATGGCTCAGCCTCCTCAGGGGAGCCAAGGGAAGGGATCTGCAGGAGGAGAAACCAGAGCCACCGAGGCTGCAGGCAACATCTGCCCAGGCTGGCATCGCCTGGCAGGGCTGGCAGCGCCCAGCAGCTCCCAGCCAGGACCTGCCAAGCGGTGGCAGGTGGAGCAGAGGGGAGGATTTGGCACCGGGAGGGCCCCGCCACACGCTCCCAGCCCCACCAGCCTCCCACGGGGACCCTTGGGCTCCGCTCGCCTCCCAAGCTGTTCCCAGGCTGGGACTTTGCTCCCCAGCTGGTGAGGGAACCAGACCCCACCTGGAGAAGCGGGAGCGAGGGTTTGTTCCCCCAAATGGCACAAGCTGAGCGGTGCCTGGCAGAGCAGCCAACTTCGAGCTGCTGCAGCAACACCTCCGGGGCCCGGCTGGCACCCAGAGCACCCGGTTCCCCCCCCATCCCCAGCCCTGGCACAGCACCCAGCCCTTCTGCACTCCCATTGCTTCAGCCCCCTCCTCGCTTTGCTGAGCACAGATGAGGCAAATCCTGCTCCCTGCCATGGGATTTGGAGCTGAGCTTGTCCCACCCCAGGAGGGGTTCACCGGAGATGTGTCCCCCTTGGCATTGGGACAGCCATGAAGGAACCTGTGCCAGGACCAGTGGATGCTGCTCCAGGTCCCCATCCAGGTCCCTGGGAGGAGGTTTTAATTTTAGCTCTGGAGAGGACACAATCCCCAGCATGGTGGGAGCCTCAGCAAGGGCAGGGCCAAGTTTTGGGGGGGGAACCACCAGCTCTCCCCTCCCCAGGGCTTTAGGAGGGGGCAAATCTCCCAGGTTCACAAACCCTGAGCCCTTTGGGCGTTGCCAAGTGGTGCCACTGCCAAACCTTCCTGATTTATGCTTCAACCTGCAGGAGGGGATAAATCAGGGGGGTTGCACCAACCCCTGGGAGCTGCACCCATCCAGACCAGCCACTGATGCTGCTCCTGACCCCCCCCAAGAGCCAGACACCCCCTCCCCAGGAGAGGAAGGGGTCACCTGCCTTCAACTCAGTGGAAAAATAGAAGGGTTTTAATTTGCAGGGTCTAGAACAACCACNAACCCCAACAATGTTGATCATACATGATCAACACTCAACATCACCCACGTCTGGTGCTGGGCTGCTGGTCCCAGGGCCATGCATGTGAATGATGTGTCCCATTCCCAGTGAATGAGATACAGGATTTGATCTTTTCCTACAACACTCCTCAAAAGCGTGGACAGACAGACAGACAAACAGCCTTTCCTTGCTGGTACCCAGGCTTTTGAAACATTGGGAAGCAGGAGAAGGAGCCTGTGCCAACAGCACCTACCCAAGAGTGACACTGAGCTGGGCAGTGGAGGTGGGATTAAAAAATCACTGTCTTGATGGGAAACATTTTCCCACACTTGATTACACCCATTACTGGCCAGAAAAGGCCACGTTAGGACACGAGCTCTGCCTCAAACCAGAGCCTCTCCCAGCCCTTGGGGGGTCACTAGAAGGAAAACGACCCTCGAGCACCATCCTTGGTGCAGCTTAGAGCTCAGAGGCTGGAGATTGTACCCTACCAGCAGACACATCGTATCTGTTACTATCAGAAATGGGGAGGAAGCCAGATTAAAAGAAAAAAAAAAAATAATAAAAATTCATTGGAGACCTTTTGCCACCACCTGGCTAAATGTATTTCACAGTTGAGGGGCCAGGGAGCGTAATTTCTGATTAAACCCTCAGCCAACTGATGGCTGATAAATCCTCAAGTCATAAAAACTCCTCAAACCAAGGAGCTGGAGGTGTGAAGGCAGCTCAGGGATGGCTCAGCCTCCTCAGGGGAGCCAAGGGAAGGGATCTGCAGGAGGAGAAACCAGAGCCACCGAGGCTGCAGGCAACATCTGCCCAGGCTGGCATCGCCTGGCAGGGCTGGCAGCGCCCAGCAGCTCCCAGCCAGGACCTGCCAAGCGGTGGCAGGTGGAGCAGAGGGGAGGATTTGGCACCGGGAGGGCCCCGCCACACGCTCCCAGCCCCACCAGCCTCCCACGGGGACCCTTGGGCTCCGCTCGCCTCCCAAGCTGTTCCCAGGCTGGGACTTTGCTCCCCAGCTGGTGAGGGAACCAGACCCCACCTGGAGAAGCGGGAGCGAGGGTTTGTTCCCCCAAATGGCACAAGCTGAGCGGTGCCTGGCAGAGCAGCCAACTTCGAGCTGCTGCAGCAACACCTCCGGGGCCCGGCTGGCACCCAGAGCACCCGGTTCCCCCCCCATCCCCAGCCCTGGCACAGCACCCAGCCCTTCTGCACTCCCATTGCTTCAGCCCCCTCCTCGCTTTGCTGAGCACAGATGAGGCAAATCCTGCTCCCTGCCATGGGATTTGGAGCTGAGCTTGTCCCACCCCAGGAGGGGTTCACCGGAGATGTGTCCCCCTTGGCATTGGGACAGCCATGAAGGAACCTGTGCCAGGACCAGTGGATGCTGCTCCAGGTCCCCGTCCAGGTCCCTGGGAGGAGGTTTTAATTTTAGCTCTGGAGAGGACGCAATCCCCAGCATGGTGGGAGCCTCAGCAAGGGCAGGGCCAAGTTTTGGGGGGGGGGAACCACCAGCTCTCCCCTTCCCAGGGCTTTAGGAGGAGGCAAATCTCCCAGGTTCACAAACCCTGAGCCCTTTGGGCGTTGCCAAGTGGTGCCACTGCCAAACCTTCCTGATTTATGCTTCAACCTGCAGGAGGGGATAAATCAAGGGGGTTGCACCAACCCCTGGGAGCTGCACCCATCCAGACCAGCCACTGATGCTGCTCCTGACCCCCCCCCAAGAGCCAGACACCCCCTCCCCAGGAGAGGAAGGGGTCACCTGCCTTCAACTCAGTGGAAAAATAGAAGGGTTTTAATTTGCAGGGTCTAGAACAACCACACAGGAGCATCCCTGGCACGGGGGCTCAGCAATCCCAGGAGCTTTGGTAGCCCCCCAGCACCTCCTCCCAGGGCAGCATCACCCCCTGACACCCCCACGCCGGGTCCCCCCCTCACCAGGGGATCTTTGCTCTCTGGTTGATCTTTCTTTCCAGGCAGCCCTGGTTGACTCTGATTTAAACCAAAGTGCTGTTAGCTCCAGTGCTGGTACCACTGCCAAAACCAGGAACTAAATGGCATTTCCCCACCGCTCCATTTATATTTCTCTGCTCTTTACCCATTTGTAAACTGCAGGAGGGAACAATTTAAGGCATCGGAGTGAAATGCTTAAATTAACAATTTACAAATAGCTTAATTGAGGTCCTGGTCTCCCTCTTCCCCAGCAGAAGCTGCTAAATGGTTCTGAATCATGCCCATTTATTGGTCCTTGTGCTGTGAATTGCAGGCCCTGGGCTACAATAAAGGCTTTAGTGGCCGGGTGTGGGCTGGGGGCAGTTGACACTGACACCGAGCTCAGCTGGTGATGGGCAGAGCCATGGATGGGAGCTGAGGAACCAGAAACTGGGGCAAGAAATGGGGCAGCAACACAGGAGCTGATGGAACCACCCCGGGATGAGGGATGCTGCAGGGGGTGCAGCCATCCCAGGGGCTTTTATCCTTTGGAGAGGGTCTAGAGGAGGCCCCAGCAATGATGGGAGGGTGGAATTCCTCTGCTGGGAGGCCAGGCTGAGAGGTTCAGCCTGGAGAAGAGAAGGCTCCAGGGGGACCTTCTTGCAGCCCTTCAGTACTTAAAGAAGACCTATAAGAAAGATGGGGACAGACTTTTGAGCAGGGTCTGTAGCAACAGGACAAGAGGTGATGGGTTTAAACTAAAAGAAAGATTTAGATGAGAGAGGAGGAAGAAATGGTTGGTGCTGTGGGTGGGGAGAGCCTGTCCCAGGCTGCCCAGAGAGGTGGTGGCTGCCCCATCCCTGGAACCATTGCAGGGGAGGTTGGAGCAACCTGCTCTAGGTGCAGATGTCCCTGCTCCTTGCAGGGGGGTTGGATGAGATGAGCTTGAAAGGTCCCTTCCCACCCAAACCATCCTGGGATTCTGTGAATAAGGGGCTGGGGGCTTTGTATCTGTAAAATGCTGTGGAGCAGTTGGTGCTTGGATGTATTTTGGAGGATGGGGAGGTCCAGCCCCATGGTTTGGGCTGTGTCAAGAAGAGAGATGCCTGCTCTGCCCCGTGCCCTCTGGCACCAAGGGGAGTTGAGGTTTCATGCACTACCCCATGAAACACTTGGGGAATGATCTAGATGGAACTAGATCTTTAAGGTCCCTTTCAACCCTGACAATTGATTCTATGATCTCTTGCATTCATCCAGCAGCATCCTCAAGCCCTCCATCCACCACCACGACCCCTGGGCACGGGGCTGCACCTTTCTCCTCACCCATCCCACCCAAAGCTGGGTCCTGGCAGGGCAGGAGAGCAGCCAACCCTCGAGAGGGGGTGGGGAGGGGGGGGATCTGCTCTTCCTCCATCCTCACACTTGTTAAACCTCTCTCTGGCAGCCAAGGACACTCACGTCTGCATCACAGCGCTCGGCTCCCGCTCTAATTCTGGCACATCAGACAGTAATTATAGGCACCTCAGCAGAGCTGACAAGTCTGGAGCACGTCAGCCCGACACCCGTCAGCTCCGAGCTGCAGACACCCCGTGGGCAGCCCGGAGGGGCCACGTCCTCCTCCACCCACTCCCGGCTCTATTCTGGGGTGCTGCCCACCCCCAGACACCCCCAGTCACACCAGGACTCATCCCACCGCCAGCCCCATCCCTTGGAAAGAGGCTCCAGCACCCTCTGGTTGGAAAGGACCTTTAAGATCATCGAGTCCAACCATGATCTGCCTCCACCAGGCCACTTCTACACCACATCCTTGAGCACCCATCTAGATGGCTTGAAATACACCCAGGGATGGGGATTCAACCACCTCCCTGGGCAGCCTGTAGGTTTCCCAGCCCATGAAGCTACTCCTACATCTGCCAGGTTTGACATTGGAATTTCACCAGCGCTGGGTGAGCTCCCAGCATCCCAGAGAAGGCTGCCCATGGTCCCCACACTGATCCTGGCAGTATCACCCAGCCATGGGTGCAACAAGCCTGGTACAAATCCCCAGGACCCTGCTTGCTGCAGATGAGCCCTGATTTCCACCAGGGCAGGGTGTTGGTCCATCTATTCCCATTGCCTTTTTTGTGGTTTTTAATAAATCAGGCAGGAAAACAGAGGCAAGAACCTTCCCAGCTGCTGGAACGAGGTGCAAGAACCAATAAGTGTCCAGCCCATGGTTGGGATGCTCCAACAGCACCAGTGAGGAGGAGGAGGAGGGAAGAAGGCAGGCTGGCTGTTTGCTGATTTTAATAGGGGAGGAAGATGGATATCGGGGGGAGCAGCAATAATTTTAATTAAAAGGCAAACGACTGCACTGGAAATTGCCTTGGAGCGCAGAGATATTAAAAAGCTGTTGACTCTGAATTACTCCTCCCTGGGCTGCTTGATGGGGAGAAGTATTTCGATGTCATGGGCCAGCTTAGCATGGGCTGGGTTAACATCCCACCCTGGGGAGGGGACCACTGGGCAGGGGTGGGGACAGCCCCTTGCCCTGCCCCAGGGGGACACGATGGCAGGTGGGAAGCTGATCTGAGCCAGCATCACCCCTGCCTGGAGCTCCTTCACTGGGGCAAGCAACGAGCTGAGCATCCCCAGAGCTTGGGCATCCCTGGCTCAGCCCCACCTCAGATGATCCCTCCTTCCTCCCAGCTCCATCCAGGGGCTCAGCTCCACCTAACAAGTCCTTGTTGCATCCTGCTGCCTTGCAATGAGGCTGAGGGAAACAAAAGCCTCCAAGACACCTTCAAAGCCTCCCCGGCTGCCTCTGGTGTTGTCTGGAGCGACGTCACTGCCGGAACCTGAGCTGGGATGAAAGAGCTGGGCTGGGTTCTGTCATGAGCCACGGGCCCGTCAGCCCAAGCAGCTGCTGAGAACCTTCCAGGAGGGGTCAAACCCACCTTTTTTCTACGGGAGACAAGCTCATTAACTGCCATCATTGCCTGGCTGCGGGGTGACCTTCTAACTGTCTGTGTGTTCACCTCGGTGAGGATGCAGCTTCTGAGAGTGGGGGCTCTTTAATCTCGCTCAGACAAAAGCAAGAACAAGATCTGATGGCTGGAAGCTGGAGCGTCAGAGACACAGACAAGAGAAGGGAGATGTGCTGGACGGGGCTGAGGGGGGTTGAGGGGCTTCTCCACCATCCCCCCCCACCTCTGAGCCAAGCCAGGGTGGCCTCCTGAAAGATAAACACCCCTCAGGCAGGAGTTCTGGTCTTGATTCAGGAGTTACTGCCGAGACTTCGTGGCCTCTGTCACACAGCTGAGGGCAAACTGGGTGATCAGAAAGGTCTGCTCAAGGCTTGGAAAGACTAGAACCCAACAAATGCTACAAATCCCACCCGTAACCTTCACCCCCTCCCCTCAGCCTTCCTTGGTGTGCTGGTTCTAACACCTCCAAGTGCTGCCTGACCCTTTCAAGAGCCTGAATCCCAACAGAACTCCACCGTTATGCTCCTTTCCCCTCCAGTACACTCAAGTTCAGCATCAGCAAGACCTGATTCCATCCCCACAAACCCCAGTGACTAAACTACCAGGGACTGGCTGTGCCTCCAGGCCAAAGACCCAACCCCAGCTCCTGGGAAGAGCTGCAGAAGCCTTGGCCATGAGGAGAGCCTCCAAAAACCTTCCTTCCCATTTGGCCCCAAGGAAGCAGCCCTACAACGTGCTCTCCAACTGTGTGCACCCCTCCAGAACCAGGAACTTGATTGCACAGGTCATTCTGGGACATCCCATATATTCCAAGCTTGTTTTCCTCCACCTCCAGCCTGTCCTCCCCAGCTCCACCCTGCCTGGGCTGGGACTCCAGCTGCCCATCAGCCACACACACCCCTTAACACATCTCCCTTTACCTTCAAGCTGGCACCAGCACAGAAAATCCACCAGCTCCAGAGCAGGAGGCCACCAAAGCCCCAGATAAATAAGGCTAAAGCAGAAGGAAAGGGGATGGTGCAGGCTGGAGTCCCTGCAGGGATGATGCCCGTGGCTCTCAGCCCCAAGGAACAGCTACAGGACAGGCTCTCAGGGAGTTGTGGGAGGAAAAAGAGGTTTTTCTGAAGACAGGGGGATTATTTCAGCTCGGAGCCCTGCCTGACAGGGCTCTGCTGCTCTCCTCAGCCTCCCCCAAAAGAATCACTGAAATCTTTGCCGAGACGCCGGAACCATCCCTGGCAATGTGAACACCCAGCCCATTAGGGGCCGACAGATGCCACAGAAATAAAATCTATTATTATGACAGACCCAGCAGGGGTTGCTGCTGAACAGATTCCACCACATTTCCCCCTCTCACAGCTTCTCGACACCAGCCACACTTCCCCAGGCGGCTCCTAGACAAGGCACCTGCCTCTCCACCTCGCTCCCCGAGCCAGCATCTCCCTCTCACCCCTCTTGGAGAGCTCTCCCCTCCCACTCCCCACGGGAAAACCTTGCAAACCTTGCAAGCTCCAGCATTTGGTGGAGAGCGAGCTGGTCCTCCCAGGAGCAACAGCGAAGCCTCCAGCTGCAGCCACCATCCCCAGCTTCACAACCCCTCCCCTGCAAAGAGGGGGGTGGGAGTTAATGCCTCAATCATCCCTGGCGAGCAGAACCGGGCAGCACCCTCCTAAAATAAACACCCTGGGGAACGAGCTCCAGGTGCTGCCCTCACCCCACCATGGCCCCCACACCTGGGAGAGGGTCAGGGAAGGAGGACATGGGACATGACACGAGCAGGGGTGGGGGGGGAGCACGGTGCTGGCCCCCCGGTACTGACCTGGAGACTTTAAACAGAGGGAACAGAGTCCTGGCTTCTTCCCTCCCGCAATGCGCTCGAGCCCTGGTTAGGGACAGGAAAGGAGGAGATTCATGAATGAGCACGATCCGGGCCGGGGAGGTTGCCAGGGATGGAGGGGAATGAACAAAATACATCAGAGCAAGCAAACACATCATCAGTCTGAAATGGAAGAGCAGCAGCGAGGATGGAACACACCCCAGCAGGTGATGGGGAGCGGGGTTGTGTCCCACTGGGAGGGCATGGGAGCCACAGCCCCTTTGACCTCACACCTGAAGTGCCCCCCATGCACATAGAACCAGAGAAGGGTTTGGGTTGGACCTCAAAGATCGTCTTGTTCCAACCCCCCTGCACATAGAACCATAGAATGGGTTGGGTTGGACCTTAAAGATCATCTCATCCAACCCCCTGCCATGGCAGGGACACCTCCCACTGGAGCAGGTTGCTCACAGCCCCATCCAAGAAGGGAATGAACATTTCCAGGGTTTGTTGCTCAACCCTCATGGGTTCATTTTGAGGGGGTTGTTTTTCTAACAGGGAAAAAAAGCCCTATAATTGTCATGGATTTTCTCTATGCATTGAGGGACCTGCTAGAAACCTTCTACCTGCTCTGATCACCCTCCTTGTTTAAAAATTGTCTCCTTGCAATGGTTTGAAGCTGAAATTCCACCTTATCTGTGGTGCCCTGGGCAGCAAGGGGGGAGGCTCAACCCAAGAGAGACCCTACAACAGCCACAGCTGCAGCCCCAGTGCAATTTGTCAGCTGTAATGAAAAATCCCATTTCACATGGGGGCAAACACCCCCACAGGGGCTGTGAATAAACCCCAAAACTCTGCTGCTGGGATGGGGTCTCACCAAGGGGACTCTGCCCAGCTCAGCCTCCAGCCCAAGCTTGGGAAGAGGAGTGATGGGCATGGAAGAGTCACAGGAGATGGGCTTATTGGGGGATTTTTTCCTGGCAAATGCTCAGATTGGGCCTTTCTATCCCAAGTGAAGCTGCACAGCCTGTCCTGGGGACCTGCTCCCAGCTTGAGCAGCCCCAGCTCCCAAATCCCAGCTCCCAACCCCCTTCCCAGTCCCGGCTCTGCAGGACTTGAACCTGCCCATGGCTCTGACCCAGCTTCACCCCGACCTGGTCCCAAAAAATGAGCATGGTGGCAAAAGCAGAGGAGGGTGAGTTTGGGGAGGGGAGAGATGCTGCCAGGGCTCCCCCGACGGGTCCAGACCCCCCCGAGCATCCCCCCCACAGGCAGCTGAGCCCGGGCAGTGCCCAGCTCCCAGCAAAACAACCCAGAGCTGCTGTGAGGCTGTTTTGAGGGCCAGGGGGTGGATTTCTCCTGCCCTGTGCCTGGAGGAGCGGGGTGACAAGGGCAGGGGCCAGAGCAGGGTGCCCACAAGGGCTCCTTTCTTTGCTGGGGAGCGGGCACAGCCGTGCCCAGCGCCGGGGCCAGCTCAGCTCATCCATCACAGCTCCTCCAGCACGGCTCATCCATCACCCCACCCACGGCACTGGGACATCTGGCCCCTTGCCCCACGCTCCATGTCCTCGCTTGGGTGTCAGCTCTTCCATCACTGCCCTCTGGATTCAGCCCCAGGACAAGACCAAGCAGCTTGGGCAGGGCTCAGCAGGACCCTCCTTGCCCAGAGTGGAGGAGGAGGAGGGTAGTGGGGTGATGAAGGCTGTTGGTAACCCCTCAATGGCTACAACCCCAATAAAAGCACTGAAGGGGTCAGCAACCCCATGAACGCTGCTGGGGCCCTGCTCAAGATGCTCCCAGGGGGGCTGGGGCTTGGCCAAACCCCCTCGTCCCTGGATTTATGGTGGGTTCTCACCCCCAGACCCACACGGGGGGATCTTGGTTGCAATGGGCAGCTCCCCCCACCCCAAACTGGGACCAGAGCATCCCTGAGGAGCAGGGCAGGGATTCCGAGGCTCGTGGCTCGGGATGGATTTCACGCCCAGAGTGAGTAAATAATCTTAAAGGCATAATGGGAGAGACACAAGAAGCACAACAGAGAAGTGGAAAATCCTCCCTAAATGCGCTTTATTCGTTTGTTTGGATAATTGCAGCTCAGGTTTAATTATTTATGCTGCGTTTTGTAATATGCCAGGAAAGGCTCCGGAACAAATTTCATGGCTGCAGGCAGGGTGCTGGGCTATGGGTGCTGGGCCTTGGGTGCCCAGCAGGACCCAGGGACCCCAGCCAGCCCTCCAGCCATGGTCAGCAGAACCCAGGGCCAGCAGGAGACCTGCCAAACCCAGCACAAGGGGTGATGCTCCCAAAGGCAGGTCCCACCTGCAAGAACATCCTTCTTGCAGTGAGACCTGAGTGATAAAATGCAGCTTTTCTAGTGGAAATCAGAAAAAGGAGGGGGGCTCCTTTTCTCCATGGAGAAAGACCAAGCTCTCCAACTTCATAGAATCATTGTCAGGGTTGGAAGGGACCTCAACGATCATCCAGTTCCAACTCCCCTGCCATAGGCAGGGACACCTCCCACTCCATCAGTTGCTCACAGCCCCAGCCAGCCTGGCCTTCCAAATGTCCAGGGATGGGGCTTCCAGCACCTCTCTGGGCAACCTGGGCCAGTGTCTCCCCACCCTCCTGGGCAACAACTTCTTCCTAACCTCTCATCTCAATCTCCCCACCTCTAGTTTGGACCCATTCCCCCCACTCCTACCACTACCCCACAGCCTCAAAAGTCCCTCACCTCCTCCTCAGGGTTTTCTGGGTGCTGGGAGGAGGGAAGGGCTGGGCTGGGGGTGTTGGCAGCAGGCAGCACAGCCCCTCATGTGCAGCCAACACCTTGGTCTCCACTTCACCCTACATGACCTGAGGCCAAGGACCTGCCCTGGGAGCACCTTGGCTCCCCTGCCTGTGCACAGGAGATAACTGACCTGCTCTAATGAGGAGCTGGAGCTGACAGCTGAGAAGAGCTCATTATTATCTGTGCAGCACCACAATCTCCCTGGTGTTATCCTGGCTCAGACACCGAGTCATGAGGTGACCAAGCAATTTGCTCAAGGTCCTGCCACAACCTGGGGATGACACCCCAGCAGTGCACAGACCCAGCCCTGCCCTGAGACACCCACATGTGCTGGTTCCCTGGGGCTTGGGGGAGTTTTGCTTTTGCCCATTCATGGAGGGAGCAGCAGAGGTCCCTGTCCCAGAGCTCTGGTGGCCTCCTGGCCTTGAGGGACATCAAGCATGGAGAAGATGCTGCTTCACCACCACCGAGCTCACATGGAGGGGGACAAAAGAGAGGCATGGATGGAGCTGGGATCTGCTGTGGATGTCATGTCATGTCATGGGCCATTCCCTAGGACAGGAGCTTCCTGCAGGGGAGGAAGAGGAGGAGAGGAGTGGGGAAGGCATCATCTCAGTGTCCTTGAGTGTCCTTTAGAGGCTTTGCTTCTCATGCAGCACAGCAGATGAGGAAGGACTGAAAATCCCAACCTGCTCTTTGATTCCCCCCACCACAGAGAGAGGAGGAAGGAAGCGGCGAAGATGAGAGAAGGGAGGAGGAGTGTGAAAGAAGGAGGGAGAAATGGAGCAGAGATGGGGGGAAGGAGACACTGCCCAGCCCCTTCACCAAGCCCTGGAAATCAGGCTCCTTTTGGGGGGGACAAGGGCTCCTTGGGACCCTCCCACACTCACCCAGGGCTTGGCAGCTCTATGTGCCACAGAGGGGAGGGCAGAGGATGCTCCAAAGAGCTGGGCATCAATAGCTGGTCCCTGCAGCTCACCCACAGCTCAGCATCACCAAAAACCCCAAGGGGACACCGTGCCCAAGCTGGTTGAGTGTCCTGAGTGCTCCCAGAGGGAGCTGGAGGAGGGAGGAAAGGTGGATGGATGCCTTGGGGGTGCCCAACCCCACATATGGTGAGCAGAGCCTTCGGCCTCCCCATCATCCCCCCAGCCCAGCGGGCAGAGGGCAATGCCAGGGGCTGGCACTGGGAGGTGAACTGGCAGGGCTGGCAACAGGCAACTGCTCCGTGTTTGGTCTGGGCAATGTGTTTTTAATGAGCCATATAATGTTGTTCAAATTATGCTGGAATCATTAATTCTCCCGAAATGAGACAGATCCTGCAGCCCACGGGCACTGCTGGGGCTGCCTGGTGCAGGGCTCAGGAGGTGCTGCCTCTGCTCTGCTGCCTTCTGGGGCCAGCAGGGACATGGAGATGTGACCCCCCCATAGCCCTGTCCCCGCACTGCTACAGGGGACCCACAGAATCATTTTGGTTGGGAGATCATTGAGTTTAACCATCCCCCATCCCTGCCAGGGCACCACTAACCCATGTCCCTCAGCACCACATCTCCAGCCTTGGGAACCCCGCCAGGGATGGGGACTCCACCCCTGCCCTGCCCAGCCTGGCACAGCCACAACAACCCCAAACAGCAACAAATTGTTCCTCAGCTCCAACCTCAACCTCCCCTGGAGCAACTTGAGGCCCTTTCCTCTTGTCCTGTCCCTTGTTCCTTGGGAGCAGAGCCCGACCCCACCTGGCTCCAAGCTCCTGTCAGGGAGTTGTCAGAGCCAGAAGGTCTCCCCTGAGCCTCCTTTGCTCCAGGCTCAACACGGAATGTTCACGGAATGTCAGGGATTGGAAGGGACCTCAAAAGATCATCTAGTCCAATCCTCCCATGGTCAGGAGCTGTCAGGGTCCAGCTCTCCTGGGATGCAGAGCAGTTGGGGATGGACAGAGGAGAGGGAAGAGGAACACATTTGGGCTCCTTGGGTCCAGCAGGTCACTGCAGTGGGATGTTGAAGGCAGAAGGAGGCTGGTGCTGGCCGAGCAGGGCAGGAGGTGGCCACACAGGGCTCAGCAGCCCCCGTGTCCCAGCCCTCCCTGTCCCCCTGGAGCTCCAGCTCTGATTGCAGGAGGGAGGTGCTGTATTTTTCCATGCACGAAGATCCAAAGTGACACTTTTTCCCTTCTCCTCTAGGAGCTGCCTCATTAACATCCAGCCACCGAGCCAAAGAAACACCCTGAGAGCATCCCCCAGATACCAGGGGGGTTATTCAGCCCCAGCCACAGAAGGAAAGCCAAGTGGCAGGGGGTGAGTGTGCCACCCAGCTCTGCCCAGCCACCTCCGAGCCCTGCCAGCTGGGTCCCTGTGCTGCCAGCTCTCTTCTTCCTCAGCCCAACACCAAACTCAGCACATCCCCTCAGCATACCTGCAGCTTTTATTCTTCATCTCTTTGCTCTTCTCCATCTCACATCAGCCAAAGGGGGACACACTCCTGAGAGAGCTCAGCAAGTGCCCCCACCAGGAACCCTCTTCCAACTGATCAGCTCCTTGTTGCTCCTCTCCAACTGGTTCAGATCCTGCTTCTTCCCAGATTGATTCAGTTCCTGGTTGATCTATCTCTGCCCTCACCCACCAGCCCAACCAGGATCACCTGGGGGCAGTTGGGGTCTCACCCAGGTGGGGCAGGTTCTGTCTGTGGGGCCTGAAACCACTTGGGGAACAAAACCTGTTGCTGGGTTGACTCCTCCATAGGTCAACCCCAACAGCCCAAGTCCCAGCACTTCAATCCCAAGCCCCAGCTCTGGAGCTGGCAACAAATGAGGGGATGCTCAGGAAGAGCAGCATGACCCAAACCCCCTGGGAAGGCTGGGAGAAGGTGGCCAAGGCCAGACGTTGGGCAGCTGGAGCAGGGGGTGCTCCATCTTCATCCCTCTCCCCTCCCTCCTCTCCTGCCAGCACCACAGGGCTTGGAATGGTCCTACACCAGACAATGCACCTCCCCAGACCCCATCCCAGGGCTCCATCCCTCCTTCCTTCACCCACCAAGCTGCCAGATCCCTCCCAGCTCAGCCTCTGTCATCCTGTGCTAGGTCCCGTTTCAGCTCAAAATCCCCCATTCCAAAGAAAACCACCAAACCCAGACCAGATGCCACAAACCCCCTCTCTGGGAGTCAAGCTACTGGGCTGGGAGTCCCAGCATCCCTTCCCCACCAGTGGCATCCCTGCCTCCCACGGGCAATTAAACCAATTAACGAGCTCCACTGGCCATAAGATTTTGATGCCCATAATCCCAGGGTGCTCCCAGGGAAAACGCTCTGGGAAAGGGGAGGGAGATGGGGGGAAATTCTGTTTCCCACCATGGTGGGTGGGAGCTGGGCTGGGGGTGACCCCCAGGCCTGGAGCAAGAGCAGCAGCTCAGGGAAAGGCAGGAGGACGGCTCAGGATGGGAGCCATAAATCCGGGCAGCTCCTGAAACACGGAGGCTTTTAAGAGGCTGTAATTGAAATAGATAAACTCGAGGTGGAGGAGAATCCACCAGCAGCAGCCAAAGGGGCTGGCACAGCCTGGCTGGGCAGAGGGCAGGGAGATGGTGCCCAGGGAGCCCCCTCCTCCACCCCAACCACAGCCCAGCCCTCTCCTGATGTCCCCCTCCAAGGTCTGAGCTCTGAGAGCATCCGAGGTGAGCTGAGCAAGGGGCTGTGGGGGTGGGACTGGAAGAGAAGCTGCTCTTCACCTCTTCTTTCCCACTGGTTCCCAGTTTGGGGCTGGGGTGCAGATGCTACATTCTGCAGCCTGGAGCTATTAGCTGTGCTAGGAGCCCAAATGCATCATCTTCCTTCGCCTCCTCCCTTTGCAATCAGAACATTTCAGCACAAGGGGGGGGGGGGAGAGAAAAAAAAAACCAACACAACAAACAAACCCTAAGTGTTTGTGTCCCCCCCTTCCTCTTCCTCCCGCCCCCACCCAGCCCTCTCCATCAGTCCTTCTGTTGGAGATGAATTTTAAATTATAAAAAAAATCTTCATTTGCATTTATTCTGAAAGTAGAAACTGTGCAGGGGGAGGGAAAAAAATAAAAACAGCTGACAGCAAAGTTTTATTATCCCCATTGGGCGGGGAGGAGCAAATCAGTAATTTTTTAACAAGCATTTAAGCTCCTTTGCTGAGTGGCTCTTGGAGCCCGGGTGCACCTGCAGCCTGGCACAGCCAGGAGGGGGGTTGATGAGGCCCTTTGATGGGAACAGCTCCCGCTCGCCCAGCTCGAGCTGAAGATGCCCGTGGTGATGAGCTGGGACCTCCCCACAGCCCCACGGGGGCTGGAGATGGAGCCTGGCTGGTGGGTGAGACCCATCACGGGTGGCATGGACCCGTCGTGGGTGGCATGGACCCACCTCGGGCTCTATGGACCCATCAGGGGTGGCACGGACTCATCATGGGCTCCACAGACCCATTGTGGGTGGCTTGGACCCATCATGGGCTCCATGGACCCATCATGGGTGGCATGGACCTACCTCAGGCTCCATGGACCCATCACAGGTGGTATGGACCTTCCTTGGGCTCCATGGACCCATCGTGGATGGCGTGGACCTATCATGGGCTCCATACACCCATCACAGGCTCCATGGACCCATCGTGGCTGGCATGGACCCATCACAGGCTCCATAGACCCATCATGGGCTCCATGGACCCATCATGGCTGGCATGGACTCATCACAGGCTCCATGGACCCACCCCAGGCTCCAGGTCTCCCCGATGATGTTAACGAGGTTGCTCCCTGCTTTTTGAATCCAATAATTCTACAAAGCTTGGCCAAGCAGCCTCTACCCTCCACCCCAGGGCCCTCAGCCCAGGCCTCTCTCAGCTCCCCCACCTAGAGGTGCTTTAATCATCATCATAGTCACAAAACTCAACCACAGCTGCTGGGAAGGAGCCAACTGAGCAAAGCGCTGGCGAGGGAAGAACTTCACAGCCACCAAACTGGCATCAAAGGGAGTCTCTGCCCTTCTTTTGCCTCTCCACCAACTCCCATCCAGCCCCACGCCAGGATGGTGGGTGCTGGTCCCCATCACACCACGTTCCTGGAGGTCCAGCACCTCCAACCCAAGAGCTGCAAGGCTGGGGAGCAAGTGGCACCTTGTGCTTCACGAATTCCAAGTGATAACAACCCAGAGACAGAGCAAAACTCTGGAGAAGTGACTCCCCCCTGAAGCAGAGACCATGGCACAGCATCCTTCTGCCTCCCAGTTTGCACCCACAGCTCCCCAGTGCCCATTCCCAACCCTGCTCTGCTGCACCCTCCAGCCTCTCCAAACCCCCCTGACCCCTTCTCCAGCCTCCCTCTTTCCTTCCCAATGTGCTTGGAAATAAAATCCTAGCAGGAGCCTCAATGGGCTCATCCACACATGCAGCACCCTGGGGACCCCGTCCCTGTTCTCGTCTTCTTGTGATGGACCAGAGCCAGCCTGGTCCTGGCCCCCTCCCCAGACACTGCACCCCAGGATGCCCCCCACAGCCCTGGGCCGTGATCTCCATCATGGGACATCACCCACATACATGTCCGTGTGTGCCTGGTGTGTCCTGCCATGGGACATGGCTCACACACATGTCCCTGTGTGCCTGGGACATTGCTCACATACATGTCCATGTGTGCCTGGCATGTCCCACCATGAGACAATGTTCACATATGTGTCCATGTGTGTCTGGCATGTCCTATCATGGGACACCACTCACACACGTGTCCATGAGTACCTAGGACATTGCTCACATACGTGTCCATGCGTGCCTGGCATGTCCCACCATGAGACAATGTTCACATATGTGTCCATGTGTGTCTGGCATGTCCTATCATGGGACACCACTCACACACGTGTCCATGAGTACCTAGGACATTGCTCACATACGTGTCCATGCGTGCCTGGCATGTCCCACCATGAGACAATGTTCACATATGTGTCCATGTGTGTCTGGCATGTCCTATCATGGGACACCACTCACACACGTGTCCATGAGTACCTGGGACATTGCTCACATACGTGTCCATGCGTGCCTGGCATGTCCCACTGTGGGACATCACTTACATACATACCATAGAATCATTATGGTTGGAAAGGACCTCTAGGATCATCAAGACCAACGTGTGTCCATGTGTGCCTGGTGTGTCCCACCATGGGACATGGGTCACACACATGTCCCTGCATGCCTGGCATGTCCCCAGGGCTCAGAGGCAGCCACCGCACACCCCGGCTGGGATCGATGTGTGGCAACGAGGAGAATCAATGGCTATAATTAGACCCTGCACTCCTGGGCTCTGTGTGTGTGTCCCCCCAGCACTGGGGCCTTTCAGCCCCAGGGGTCACGGCTGCTCCTGAGGCAGCACCCAGGGGTGCAGCAAAGGGCACCCAAGGGCCTCTAGTTTCCATGTGAGCACCAGGGGAAGGGAAGGAGAGGGAGAGGAGGATAATGTGGTGGGACAGAGGTGTCCTCCCCCCTGGGGTGGGGTTGTCCAGCCTGGATGGAGATGTCCATACCCCAGCACAGAGAGGTGCCATTATCCCCCTTTCCTTAAAGAAAAAATCCATGTTTTTAGGGAGCTTGGTGGCTTCCCTGTGTTGGGAACCAGGACTGAGCCTGGCACCAGCACTAACCCCCCACCAGCACTAACCCAGCACCTCCCAGTCCAATGCAAACACCACACTGGTTTTCAGCATCATCCCCTTGGCCAGAGCCACCCAGGCTGCCCCCCACCCTCTCCCACTCCATCCCACCTCCCCAGGAGTGGGACCAGCACCTCCCAGACCACAAGCAGGACACTCCAGAATAAAGGAACTGGGCGAGCATCCCTCCCTGCCCATCCTGCTGGGAAGGAGAGATGGCTCCTGACAAAGCTCAAAGCTCCCTGTGCACAAAGACACCAACCCTTTGGCAGCCCTGCCAGGGCTTGTGGCTCCTCAATTGCCCCCCCCTCACCATCCCAGCCCCCCCAGCAGCTCCCTGGGGAACTGGTGGAAGGAGCACGGAGCCATTTCCACGGGCATGTGAACGCTGGCGGCTTCAGGGGCAGTCTGGTGGGAAACAATTAGCACATTGGAAATGTATTCCTCATTAAAATGAAGAAAGAGCCACCTCTGGGGCTGGAGCAACCGTGTGGCTTCGGGGGGGGCACTGCCCTGAACCTCAGGCTGGGTTTGATGGGGAGGGGAGGATGATCCTGCACAGCAGCCCCCGCACCAGCAGTGGTGTGAAAGCCACAGAGCAACCGGAGGGACCAAAAAGCATCTGGACCCCCCCTTGTGCAAGTTTGGGGTCCCTGGGACTGACCCAGCTCTAGGGAGGGGTTGAATTCCCTGCCTGGTGTTGGTATCCACCCCCTGCTTGGAGCAGCTGAGCAGATGAACCCTTCCACCTCCATCCTTCAGCAAGATGTGGATGGATGTGACCCCTCTCCCACCCCACAGATGCCTACAAAGGGGGTGCAGCTCCCAAGGGCCCCATGGCCGGTGCCAGAGGAATTCTGGGGGCCAAGCACAACCAAATCCAACTTCCCTGGGAGTTGGGTGCTGGCACCCAGGCCCAGCGGGTGGGCGGGCACGGGGACCAAGGCATCGCCACTCCCCAGCCTGGCTCAGCACAGCCAGGGCGAAAACGGAGAGAACAAAGAGGGGAGAGGCTGCGGGGCTAAGCCTGGATGCTCCCCACCCTAAGGATGGGCAAAGAGACCCCCCACCCACGGGCAGCACAGCCCTGACCCGGGTCCCTGGCACCCAGCGGGGCTGGCACAGGGCAGGGCAGCGCTGGTGGCCGCAGAACCCGGCGCACACGCATCACACCCACCCAGCCCTGCCCCTGCATCCACACATGATGTGGGGGGACCATACTCAATCCTGGCTCTCCTGTACCCCCAAACCAGGCGGGGAGCAGCCGGCTGCAGGGCAGGGCAGGCAGCCTTTGGAGTTATTTTAAGTTTCCCTCCCCGCTGCCTTCCCCCCACGCCCAAGCCCAGCCCGGGCTGCGCCTGATTTTATTCTCTCCCTCCTGCAAGGATGCTGAAAATATCTCCAAAGGGGCGACCTGCAGCCCCGCAGCTCGTCCTACCCTTTGTGTCTCAGCAGCAGCGGCTGGCAGGGATGGGAAAAAATAATAAAAAAAATAAAAATAGAGGGAGAGAAGCAGGTAGGAGAGCAGCCTCAGCCTCCCTCCTCCTCACCCATCTGTCTCGCCAAGCTCGCAGAGAAAGGCAATCCAGAGCCCGGCAGCACCCAGCCCGGCTCGGTCAGCAAAACATCATGTTTAATGCACAACGCTGCAACAACGGAGCCTGAAACAGCCACGGGCACAATAATGGATTTCTTCGAGCATCCCCCGCGAGCCCCCGCCCCCAAACACCCCATGGTGTTTCTAGGACAGCGGCTCTCCAGCTACTTTATCCCTTCGGAGCAAAGCAGCCCCGACAACAAACAACCCCGAGAAGCAGCATCACCACAAGCCCCAGCTCAGCATCCCCCAGCCCAGCGGGTCCCCACCCTGGGCTTGGGGAGCTGCCGTGGTCACAGCATCCCCCACGCCCACCCCCCACTCCAGAGCATCACAACCCCACGCACGACCCTTCCTGGGTGTCACTTCTCTGCCACCCAACTCCAGCATGGGGACCAGCAATTTTTTCCCCCCCCCCAACCCTGGGCATCAACACCAGTGCCCCGGCGACGTGAAGGGAGGAGGAGGAAGAGGGGGGAGGAGAAAAAAAACCAAAACACACAAATAAAAAAAAATACCTGCTACTTAAGAATGGATGCACATAGTGAGAGTGACATGCCTTGAGAGGGTGTATTCCCCATTTCTGCTCCGCTCTGCTCGCTTGCTTTTTCCTTCCCTTCCTCTCGGCGAGGGGCTCAGGCCCAGCCAACCATGGGGAGACGAGGCAGGAGTGGGAGCGAGCGGGAGCGCGCAGCCGGGGTGTGTGCGGGGAGCGCGCAGCTCCGCGCTCTACAAAGGGACAAATGGGAAAAACACATTAGCTCATGAGAGATTAATGTGCGGGGAGACGGCTCCCCCTCTCCGCTCCCTCTTAAAGGCCCCCGCGTTTTATTCGGTGGTAGGTGCCAGAGCAGTTGCCACCCTGGGCTGTCACCCCCCTGACCCACGGGGGATGCACGGGAGAGGGGATGTGCAGGGTGAGATGTTGTATACGCCTCAAAAGGGGAGAGGGATGTGCGGGAGGAGCGTTTATAGGGTGTTATACCCGTCAAAAGGGATGGCAAAATAGCACCTGAGCATCCCTCGGGAGAGGGGCGGGGTGGGTGGCATCTGCCATGGTCCTGCCCAGGCAGCAGCATCGCTGCTGGGATGGGAAATGGCACCACTTCCACCACTCTTTTTTTTCTGCAAGAGCCCTGACTGCACCTAGCCCCATGGGACTGGGAGCTCCCAGTTAACGCTGTGGTTTGGCCATGGTTGGGCAGCTGCAAATTCCCTGCACAAGCAGCTGGCAAAGCCCCTCTGGTGGCATCAGGGCAACTGTGCCCAGGCTCAGTCCCCCTGGCAGTGCCCACCATGGTGGAGACCTCAACGCTCAGGGTCCAGGGGCAGAGCATCCCCCCAGCGTGACGGGTACACCCTGCGGGCACCTCACCCCGGTTGGCACCTCCTTGCCAAGAGAAACCAATTTAAAACCCGCCAGGGAGAGCAGGGAGGGACCGGGCAGGGAAGGATAAATAAGCAGCCGCTTTGTTGTGTGGTTTCCCAGAAGCAGCCAGGAGGGCTGACAGGATTTCACCCCTTCCCTCCACCCCAGTGGGACAGGGGCTGTGGAGCCCACCAGCACCTCCCCAGTGAGGGGATGGGGAGGTGGAGGAGCTGCCAGAGAGCCCTGACCCCCCCCCCAAGCGCTGCATTAGCTGCGGAGCCGCTGCCCAGCGGCACAGGAGAGCTCGGCAGCGCCGGCTCCATTAGAGAACATCCGTGGGGCAAAAGCCTTTTCCAGCACCAGCCAAGTGCTTCTTGATGGGGTTGGCGTGCTCCTGACAGCGGGATGCCCCAGCACGCATGGCCGGGGGGGACACACGGGGCATCCCGGGGCTGGCATGGGCTGTGCACGGGGACGGGGGCTGCTGCAACGTGCTGCCTGGTGACAGTCCCCAGCAGGCATGTCCCATGCTCCCAGTGCACCCCGTCATCCCCTAGTGCACCCCCATCACCTCTCAATGCACTCCATCATCCCCCAGTGCACCCTCATCACCTCCCAGTGCACCCCCATCGCCTCTCAATGCACTCCCTCATCCCCCAAGGCATCCTCATCACCTCCCAGTGCACCCTCATTCTCCCCCAGAGCAACCCCATCACCTCCCAGTGCACCCCAATCACCCCCCAGTGCTCCCCTGCATCCCCATCTCTCTGCTGTGGGAGGGGAGGAGAAGGGGAGATCTCTCTGCTGGGGGGGACAGGATAGAGAGATTGAAAAAGATGAATGAAAAATGGGCATGGGAAGAGTTGCTGCTAGGCCAGGGAGCTCTTCAGAGATGTGATAAGAGGTGAAGTGTTTATAACCCAGGGTGAAATCCTCCAGCCTGTGTCTCGCTGGTAGGCAGATTAGAGGAGCTAAAGTTCCCCCCAGCATTAAAAGTCTGTCGGTTAATAGCAAATCCTAATCTGCTGCTCTCCGAGAGATGCCACCAGGGGAGTCTGAGCCATCCTGTGCCCCATGGAGCCACCCCACACCCTGGCACCTCCCAAGCCAAGTGAAATAACCCCCATGGGACTGATCTTGCCTTCCCTGCAGGCTCTGGGGTTTCCCACATCCCTGCCTGGTGTTAACCCAGGGAGAAATTCCATCTGGATGGAGCATCAGGTGGGAAATCCAAGGAGACGGATGCAAACGGCTCCTTCCCAGCCTTGGGAGCCACCCTGGCCACCAAGGAGCAGGTTAGAGACCTTTTGATGCCATCTGGGATGGACACAAGACTGAGCAGCTGGGAAGGACCAGGACAACCCGACACAAACCCAGGGATGCTGTGGCAGCTTCCCCATGCCACGGACAAAGCCCCCCGTGTATGGCACCAGTAAACCCAGTCCTGGCACTGGGGCTGTGCTGGGGGGTGATGCCAGCTGACAGCTCCCCGACTTCACAGCATGGAGAGGCAGGGGTTTGATCACAGCAGATCCAAGGGAGGCAGTGAAATGTCTCTAAATGAGCTGAAATGCAGCCTAATCGGCACATCTATTTTCTAACAAGTTACATATTCCCTTCAGAGCTCCAGTCATTTCAAAAACACATTAAGGAGAAATATTTGAAAGCTAAAATGTATTAAACAAGCACTTCATCCTCATCAGCAGAGGGGTTATAGACCTTTGCTGGTCTCCTTCCAATAACCTTGCACACAAGACACCACGAGGCAATCGCTTGTTTTCAAAAACCCATTAAAAACACGTGTACAAGGGGTTGGTCCTGGGGACAAGGCTGGGCTGACACCCCCCTCCCCAAGCCCCTTTGCTGGGGCAGTCGTGGCTCCCAGGAGCTCTCTGGCAGTGGCATGAGCCAGACCCCACCCGAAATCATGGGAGTGACCTGAAAACACCCGGGGTTTCTTGGAAAAAAGGCTGACATGAGGACAAGTCTATTTATTTCTGCTTTCTGAGGCTTTGCAAGAGGGAAAGGGAGGGGGAAGGTCCTGCAGCCACCAGAGAAAGGGGTTTAATTTGAGGAGAAAAGCAGCTCTTGTGTATAAACACCCTTCAGCTAAAGATCCAGCACCTCAGACCCACCAGGAGCTGTGGGAACGGGATCCCAGGGGGTGGCTCTCCCCAGGACACCTTCAACACTGCTGTGGACACCTGTGGCCTTTTTCCTTTCCGATAAAAGAGAAAAAAAAAGGAAAAGATGCTCCTAAAGCTTCTCCATCCCTGGCAGCAGCACAGTTGGTGCTTCCCAATCCCAGTCCCAAACCCCCCAGCCCTGCAGAAGGGCCTCAAGGTCCTTTTGCCACTGGGCTGGATGGGAGGGAGGCGAAAGCTGAGGCTCAGCTCTCAATTATTTATCATCCATTTCTTTTTCTGTCCGACTTGTCCTAAAAAGTCCTTTGAAGCACCCGTCACAGGATGAGCTTTGGGTGCTTCTTGGCTTTAATTAGCCCTCCTCACCAACCCAGCCATCCTCACCCTCCCTCTGCTGGGCAGCCCAGCCTGGCCAGGGCAGCTCCCAGCTCCTGCTCCAGCACAGAACAAAGGTCTTGGGGAGCAGGAGCTGCTGAAACAGGCCACAAATGCCACCCACAGATGGGTGGGGGTCAGCACCCAACTGCCCCCTCACCCAGGCCAGCTCAGGCCACCCCTGAGGATCCAGCACCCCAGAAGTTGAACACCGTGATGTTAATAAGATGCTCTCACTCATCCTACAAAATCCTTCCTCTTGGTCTCAGCAAACTCCCCCAGCAACAAGCTCCCAATTGCTGCAGCCACCAAAAAGGGTTTTCCTCTTACCAGTCTGACTCTGCCACCCACTTCACTGGGGAGCCACATCCCCCATTAACAGGGTGCTTCACAGCAGGCGTGAGCTCAGCTTAATAAACGAGCCCCAGCTCATCTCTGCCCCATCCTTAAAACCCACCAGCTCCACCCAAGGGGAGGAACCAAGCTCCTGGAAGAGGCTGTAAATGGGAGTGTGGGTATAAGCATCACCTGGGCCCCCTAAGCACCATCTGAGAATCACCTGGGTACCCTGAGCATCATCTGAGCACCCCCTGGGCACCCTGAGCATCACCTGGGTACCCTGAGCATCATCTGAGCACCCCCTGGGCACCCTGAGCCCTCACCAGCTTGTGGAGGGGTTGCTCTGAGGTTGTCCCCCACATCAACAGTGATTTTTGATGCTGTGTGTGGCAGCTCACTCCCAAAGACCAGAGCCATGGGCAGGGACGTGTTGAGGCCCTGTACATACAGATTTGATGGGTGACAGCCTGTCCATCCCATGTCCATCCCTCCCGACCCACCCCAAACCAGGAGTGGGGTAGAATTTAAATAAATCTGAGCTTTCTCAGGCTCAGCCCTGCCCCTGGGCACGGTTCCCCCTCTCCTCCCCGCCTCGCCTGGGAGACTTTGCAGCAAAGCCTGAGCATCTGAAGCAGCAGAGCCTGCCTTGCTCATCTTTTTAATATAGCTTCACACGGAGCCATCCCACACACATCTGTCCCCTCGGCGCAGGCTCCCGTTCGTGCCCAGCCCCTCGCCCACGCCGGCCACACGGTGCCTTTTATAATGCACCCAGTCACGCATCGCACCCTCACCCTGCCACACGCAGCCCTGGGGACCTGCCTTCCCCGTCCCCTCCCTCCAGAAACTCCGTCTCCTGCCCAAATCCACCTGGGAAGCGGAAGAAAGCCTTTGTATTCCCTTCCAGCACTGTTTGTATGGCCACTATCCAGCCCTAAAAACCCTCTCTCCTCAAGGTCCTGCTTCCAACACCCAGATTGCCCCATCCTGAGTGTGGGCAAAGAGGAGCAGACACACACCTAGAAGGCCACAGCCTCTAAATAAGGTCCATGTTATTCTTTTCCCCAGGAAAACAGGCAGAGAAGAGCTGAAGGGGCTTTGCCTCCAATGCTGGAGCCAGCCCAAAGTCCTTGCTCTGCTCCAAGTGCCTCAGCCCATGGAAATGTCCCTCTGGGAGTGCAGGGAAGAGGCTGGAGAGCTCCAGGAACAAGCAATAAGAGGTATGTAGAAGAGGGAAATATTGCAGAACCCGAATAAACTCCCCAGCCTGCCCCACACAGGGATGAAAGCAGGAGGAGCTGGTTGCCCAGTGGCTGGTGGGGGCTCAGTAACTGTTAGAGAAGATCTGTGTTGGCAGATGTTTGTAGGCAAAGCCACCAGCAGCAAATAGATTTTCTTGTCTCCAAAAGGGACCCTTTGCTGCCTTCGTGTCCCTTCCCATCTGGAGTGTGCGAGGAAGATGACAGCCCCTCCTGGAGCCTGTCCACACCTGATTTCCACTGGGAACCACTCTGTGGAGCTCACGTGTGCTCAGCAAGCTCCAAAGACTGAGAGATCCTCATCCCCCAGCCCTCCTGCAGCAAATCCGGGTGTGCAGAGGGGAACAACCAACCCGTCCTAACCAGAGGTGGGTGGTGGGAGGAGGTGACAACCTTCAACCACAGCAGCTTGGAAGGGAAGGGGTTGGAACTGCTGAAGGGGGTCCAGAGAAGGGCAACGGAGCTGGGGAAGGGGCTAGAGCAGGAGTGTGGTGAGGAGCAGCTGAGGGAGCTGGGGGGGGTTGAGCCTGGAGCAAAGGAGGCTCAGGGGAAACCTTCTGGCTCTGCACAACTCCCTGAGAGGAGGTTGGAGCCAGGTGGGGTCGGGCTCTTCTCCCAAGGAACAAGTGATACCACACTGGGGTCAAGACTCACCCGAGCAGCACACAGGTGCCATTATACAGCTGTGCCTACTGCTGCACATCTGGATGGCTTGGCTGGACCCCCAGGGTGACCAGTGTGTGCAACCTCCCAGCCCTGCCACGCTGCTGAAACCAGCCCATGGCTGGGAGCTGGACCTGGGTCATGGAGGGGATGCTGCATCTCGGGGTGGCAGGAGGCTCTGGGCTGATGTTCTCCAGCAGAGCTCCCTGTCCCTGCCATCATCCGCTGCTTTCCTCTGGGCATCGGGAAGAGGAAAAGTCTCCATGGCAACTGAGGACTGATGTGACCACCACTCAGAATCGAGCTCCACAGCCCGCACATTTCGGGGCTGAATGAGGTACCCATGGACCAGCACCTGCCTTCTGCCCCCAACCCGAGGAGGGGTCACCTCTGATCACCCACATTTTACAGCAAGGAACCTGAGAAAGGTCACACAAGGGAACTGGGGCTCAACCCCCACTTCTCCCCCCCAGCCCAGGCTCTCCAGCTCAGCCGGGGTGGAGGGTGGGAGGAGGGTGGGATGGGCTGGGCTGTGAATGCTGCTGAATTCCTGCTCCCCAGGTTAAAGAGGAGGCCCTACCTTCATCAGCCAGGGTTCTCTCCACAAGTGCTGTGTGGGCAAAGAGCTGTTGATGCATAATGTATGGACACCTGAGCAGGAGGGGGATGGAGGGACGAGGATGAACAAGAAGAGGAAAGGAAAGGAGGTTGAGTCAGTCAGGTCCCCTCCCTCTTCACTCCATGTCTGACGTCTTTCTCTGCTACCCATGGACTCTCTGCTCCCTAAAGCCTTGGAAAACTCCCTGTCCTCCTCAGTGCTGCTCCACGGGACCTTTGGCCACGCCAAGGGCAGTCCTCAGGGTCTGGCCATTAACTAGGGACAGAGCCCCAGGAGTGCTGAGCACTTGTGAGCTGGTGGCAAGGGGATGTTGTGAGGTGGATGACCATGGGACAGACCCTCGTACAGGACAGCCAGACGGCTCTGCATCCCCACAAGGGATGTCCCAGCCTCCCTCAGAGCCCCGCAGTGGGGAGGAGAAGCCAGATGCCTCCCGAGGTTTGATTTCTTCCTGCAGCCTTAAGAGGATTGTCTCGTTAGAAGGAGCAGCTTTGCTGATTGTGGCCATGACCGATATTTCCACTAACCAGGCAAGAAATCCTGCTGGGTCCTGACCCCCAGCCACGGTGACCTGGGAGGAGGATGGGCCTGGGGCTCACCACACTCAGCCAACTCCATCTGCCCTGGATTCCACCAGCAGACCCAGCTTAGGGGGCAATTCCAGGGCCTTTCATTGAACAGAGGGAGAAAAACAACCCCAAAGCCTCCCATACCCAGCTGGCCGTGGCCTTAGGACAACATTGGGAACATAGAAGCAGACAAGGCTGGAAAAGTCTGTCCAGGTCACAGTGTGGGACTGCTCTACCTGGGATCTGCTGGCAGAGCCATGCCCAGCCCTTGTCCCAGCAAGGACTCGTTAGTCTGGATGATGGAAATTACTCTAGTTCACCAGTATCTTCCTAGTCACCAGGGTTTAGTGAAGAAGCCATCAGGGAAGTCCATAGAAGGCTCCTCCCTGCTGCAGGAGTTTCTCCAAAGCCTCGGGGCAGCTCAGGAGAAAGCCAAAGTGTTTGCTGGAGGGTTCAGCAGCAGGACAGGAGGGATGAGTTGATCAGAGGCAGGCACTGACAGTTCAAAGAGAAGGAGACATGCCAGGGCAAGCAGGGAGAGGTCATGGAAAGCCAGGAGAGAAAGAGCTGCAGCTCATTTATTATCTTTTTTGTGTGTGCCAGGAGGAGGAAGAGCTGCAGAGAGGAGCAAAGAGAAGAACAACGCAGCAAATCCAGGTCTGAGGAGCCACGTCCACAGCAGCATCCAGGGTGGACATGCCTGGGGCAAAACAGGGTCTGTCAAGGTCGAGGGCAGCCCTGGCTGCTGGAGATGGAATCATAGGATGGGTTGGGTTGGAAGGGACCTCCAAAGGTCATCCAACCCCCCTACAATAAGCAGGAACATCTGTACCTAGGGCAGGATGCTCAGAGCCCCACCAAGCCTGACCTTGGATGTCTCCAGGGATGGGGCCTCCACCACCTCTCTGGGCAACCTGTTCCAAAAATCAGAAGTGGAGGAGAGCCCAGCAAGGGGCTCTGGAGGGCACTGGGAAGAGTGGAGACTGGGCAACGTTCTGCACCAAGAACCAGGGGGCTGCTGAGATTAAGGCACCGTGGAAGGGGAAGCACAAGGAGGGAGCTGAGTCCTGGTTAACACCTCGCTCCTGGGGAGATGCCACAGCCCGAGCAGAGCAGCAACCAGCAAAGAGAGGAAAAAACCCACAAATTCCTCAGGGGCAGGGATTAAATATTATTTACGGTGGCTGTGCTTGAGCTGATGGCCAGACAGCCCCCAGGAGCCAGCCCAGAGACAATCCTGAGACATCAGCAGAGCTCCCAGGTCCTGCCTGCTCCTCCCAGTGCCCCGAAGTAAAACGCATGTGATGGAGAAAGAGTCAACTCAGAGCCACCAATAAGTTGGGTTTCTCCAGGTCCTCGCTCTCCCAAAGTGGAATTTTCTCTGCTTCAAGCAAGAGGGTCCTTGGGTTGCCCAGGACATCCATGGCAGGGGTTTGTTTGCAAGGAGAAGCTGCTCTAGGGGGGTGGATGGAGGGAGAGCCTGTGAATCATGAACTTCACAGGGCGGCCACGCTGGGAGAGCTCAGAAGGTGGAAATGTCTAAAAAGAGCAAGTTTGAAGGTTGTTTCTGCAGCAGAAGGAACCAGAATCTGGGTCAGAAGGGATCAGAGTGCTGGGTGAGCAAGATTTCTCCAGGCTGGGAGGAGAAGGTCCCCAGTGCCAGGGGCTCAGCCATGCTGGGGGTCCCTGGGGTGTCCCCAGATGTGGGGTCAGGGACTCGGTGCCACTTCCAGCAACACCCTGAGACTTGCACCTCACTGGAGGAGTTAAGGAGGTCCCAGGGATCTGCCTTTTGCATAGAGGGTGGAGGAACCAGGTCGATTCAGCCCAAAGCCTCAGGGCCAGTTGATACAGGAGCATCCCTGAAGTGTTTTTCCCTCAATACTGGAGTGTGCCTGAAGTTCTCTTTCCTCCAGCACCACACTGGGCTCACCCCAGCAGGGTGAGGGGCTGGGCAGCACTTGGAGCTAACACGTTCCACCACCATCAATAACACCAGGAGCAGCCCAGGAGGTTTTTTTGCCTTGCCTCCCACTGACTCACTGAGCTGCACTTGGCAATTCAAATATTGTTGATTATCTCTCCTGCCTGCCATAGGAAAAAAAGAAAAAAAAAAAAAGAGAAGGGTTTTGGCAAAGGTTTCTGAAAAACTTGGGCTCATCCCAACAGACATGAAGAAAACTTTTGAAAAGTCAAAAATGGGCAGGATGGAAGAAGCTTGAGCTGAAAAGCTGCCTCTCTCCTCACTATGAAGCATCTTCCTGCCCTCCTGGTACTTTCTCCACTTGATTTATACAGTAAAACACCCTCCTCTGATTTATACAGTAAAACAACCTCCTCCCAGCTTCCTTGCCCTGCTCTCCTTCAGCTGCAGAGAAACTCCCTTAGGTTTACAAGAGGACAGAGGCACAAAAAGGCACCGGGATGGAGGAGCCATTGCCAAGGAGAGTTTGCAAGGAGCTGGTGAGCCCTGAGGAAACCAGTTCTGAGAGACTTTCTCCCCCCTTGTTTCCCTGGAAGGCAGCAGCAGCCACTGTCAGGCTGTACCTTTAAATCAGAGCCAGGCTGATCCCCAGGACAGCAGCTGGAAAGGGCATCTCCAGAGCTCCAACAGGGATAAGAGCCTCTGCAGTCCTTGGGAATTAGCAAACAGGGGCTGAGGGAGGGGAGCCTGGAGCTTGGCTGGTGTTTAAGAGGCTACAATGATGCTCAGCCCCACGAGCTGGAGGGGATGCAGGAGAGTCGGAGGTAGGATGCTGCAGAGGACCAGTGAGCTCAGCTCAAAGGATTGATGGAGCAGGACTTGGCTTGGACCACGACCAGGGTGCAGCCTGCACAGATCCTGCCAGATCCCAGCACCTCACCCTGGGGAGCATCAGCTGCCAAGGAACAGAGCTGGAAAATGGACCAAAACACACCCTAAAAGGTTGTGGGGTTGACCCAGCGGGGCAGGAGCAGCAGCACTCAATGGTCCTGCCCCTGCCTGCATCCCAAGCCCAAAGGGCTCCCTGACACACTGCTCTTTAGGGCAGAAATGCCAATCACATTTCCCTCCAACGTGGCCTTATCAGGGCCGGGCTCGCCAGCCAGAGCTAATTAAATCCTGGCTGCAGCCAGTGCTGAAATGAAAGTTTGCCTCCTGCAAGAGCAAAGCCAAGGATGGAGGCAGCCTGGCCTTTCTTGTATCTGGCAGGAACATCTGCCACAGCCAACCCACAGCTCTGCTGCCTGCTCCATGGGCACACACAGGGCTGGAGCAAGAGCCCCTTTCCCTAGATCCACCCTGATTTAGCATCCCTGCTGTCTCCAAGGGGCAGATAATGTCCATGAGAGGCCACACACAGGTCCCAGCTGTGATTCCAGGGCTGGGAGCTGCTGCCTTCCTTCAACACCAAGCCCTGCCTGGGGTTACAAGGTGCATGATGCCCACAGTGGACACCAGAGAGCTCGGGGCAGCCCCAGAGCTTTGCATTGCACGGGCTGGTGCTATACAAGGCACTGCAGAAACAACCTGCATCCCAAAAGTAGCAGCTGCCTCAAGATATTGCAGCACAGAGGTACCTTGAAGACCACAAGCTGTGCTTGCAGAGCTACAAAAGAAACTTTCCTTTGACTTCCAGCTCCCAGGGGCTGGCAGAAAGCAGCCAGGAAAGGCAGATCTCACCCCTCAACCCACCTCTAGCCAGGAGGCAAAGCCTCAGACACCTTCCATCAGCTCATCAAGAAAGGAAAAGAACTAAAAAGAGGAGATGGAGGAATCAGCAGAGATCCCAGTGATTCTGGCAGGGGGTCAGGGCTCTGCTGAGGAGCCCACGGGGGCTGTGGCACAGGGGGTGTCCCCAGCAGTGCTCCCTGGCCCCGTTTCCATGACCCATAGGCAATGGGAGGAGCTCACCCAGCCTGGTGCAATGAATACTCTATTAAGAGATCTTTAGCACAGGCCAGGAATATTAAATTGCAATTGGAGTTAGAAATCCAGGGATGCTCAGACACAGCAATAACTCCCCCTCCTCTGAGCTCCTCCAGCTAATCCCACCTGCTCCTCTCGTGGGTCCTGCTTTAAGGAGACTTCAAAAGGCATCACAGCTCTAAAACATCGGGGAAACCTCCCTAATCTACCTTCCAAATCGCCGAGTCCTCCTCATCCCCAGCAGCCCTTACAGGCATTAACCCAAGAGCCAGAGTCGATCCCCTCGGAGCAAGGAACAGCACAAGAGTTTAAAGCTGAGCAGGGAGGCTGATGGAGCAGTTAAAGCACTGACAGCAAACCTGATAGCCAGGGATCTGCTCCCATCTGCCATCTGCTTCCTCGGGGACTCTTCAGCTCTATTTCTGAGCGGTCCCCACTCGCCTGCTGGAGGGGAGGTGGGTGGTGGGGAGGCTATCACAAGCTGTCGTGCTGTGGGGGACTTTTTTGGTGTTCTTCTGGAAGCTGGGGATTGATTTGCAGAGATAAGCTCGTCATCCTAAGATGTGGCCATTCAGGAGGGTTTGTGGGAGCTGCTCAGGGGCACCAGAAGCTGCTGGGGATGAGGGTTGAGGAGCATCGTGGACATGCCGGGCTGGACATCAAGGGTTCTGCAGAACCAGAGCAGTGTGAGATGTACAAGGCAGGGAGGGGAGAAACCAGGAGCAGCTGGACCCTCCTCTTTGGGCAGGTGGTGTCTGGCTCCATTCACAACATCAGGACCTTGCAAATTGTCCCTAAAAGGCTGAGTCAAGCAGAGAAAGAGCAAGAAGGAGATGAAAGGGAAAAAAAATGTGCTTACATGCTCCCACCCCTAATTCAACCTGTCTAGAAACCAGCTCTCCAATAAGCCCGTTCAATACCACTTGAGTCCAGAAGATGCAGCAAATAAATCATATTCCTGGGGTGGAGGAGCCTGGAGACAGAGCCTGGGTGAGTGCAGGGGGTGCACGACAGGCAGGAGATGGAGGTGGGGTGGAAAACCTGACTCCTTGGAGGGGGATTCACACCCCTGCTCAGGTTTTGGGGCACCACAGCCAGGAACTGGGGTGGCTGGTGGCTTCTCCCCCACCCGTCATCCTGCAGGGCTGGTGGTTGCCATCAGCCAAGGGGAAGGGAAGGAGCTGGAGCCATCCTGGCTCTCACGCAAGGTGCCTTCCCCTCCACAGACAGTGCCAATCAGAGGAGAAAGTGGGATGGAAGCAGCTCCCAGGGGAGATGGGGCAGCTGGAGATGGCAGGAGAGGAGGGAGGAGGAGGAGGAGGAGGAATCCCGAGATGCTTCGCTGCCGAGTTCACACCGAGCTGGTAATTTCACACACAGAACAACAATTTGGGGGAATCATGAGTGGAATAAAAAGAGCCTGTGAGGAGGGTTGGAGAAGCCATTCCAGGGGCACCGAGCACTGAGGGAGGGGGCCCAGAAGCAGGAGCTGGGGGCCAAGCCCCCCATGGTGCTCAGCAGCATCCTGCAGCTCCACAACCCTCCTGCATCCCAGTATCCGTCAGGCCCTTCAAGGTGAGCATCCATCCAGGGAACCTGGGTGCAAAGCAGCCCCATGACACTGTCAAGGTGCTGGGAGCTGCTGCAAGAGCTCCAGAGGCAACTACAGACCTCGTTATAGCCAAGGAACTCACCAAGTATTTTTTCCATGCTCAATGGAAGGAAAAATGAAGCACGTTCAGCCACATGCTGCAGAAGTCACTGCCTGAACCTTGAGGAGCCAAAGAGGTTATGAACACACCCATGGACCCCAGGGCAAGGCTGGATCACCCCTCCCAGCCCAGCCAGCATCACCCTGAGCTGGTGTCAACCATCATGCACCCAAGGTCCCCAAAGAAGCAGAGGGATGGTGTTTACCAAGCCCCAGAGTGACAGATTTAGGGTGTTCTGCACGGAACCCAGACCTGGCTGCTGGTTGCTCCTGTTGCCCTGGAGACACAACAGGCCCCAGCATTATTTATGCTTTTCCAATGGCCAGGACAGCACCAGGATGACACAGCTCATTGATTTCCCTAATGAAAACCTTGGTGAACCATCATGTGGGACCACAAAGTTGTGGTGAGTCTCTGAAGCCAAAAGACACCTCAGCACGAGCTGCTGCAGCACTGGGATGGATCAAACCCAGGACCTTCCCCCCCTCCACATGGAGCCAAGGGAATAACCCACATGGAGGGACCAATATTCATCCCCACTGGTGCCAGGACTCCTGGCATCTAAGCCACAAGTGATTTTTGCCCATTAATCATGGAATCATTTAGGTTGGGAATGATCTCTAGGATCATCAAGCCCAACAATGATGCAAGAACCAAGAATCCTCATCCCTGCATCAGAGCCTTGGCTAAAAATGCCTGAAATCCAGGGTATAAAAATCCCAAACCCCAGCAAACCAAGCTCATCACCACAGGGATGCAGGGAGAAGGGGTGGGGATGCCAACCCCCTTAAATATCAATAATTGCTCTGCCTGGAAAACACACACTTGATACATCTAGTTAAGAAACCCAGAAGAATAGAGGGGTGGCTGTGGAAAAACTCCAAATTTCCTCTCCCAGCTTCTCAGCAAAGCTGCCAGCCAGAAACAACACAGTCATCACACCACAAAGTGCTGATGGAGGGAAGGGAGAGGGCAGGAGGGGTGCAGGTTAGAGAGTAAAGGTGCAGATGGGAGCTGCAGCCCAACAAAGGGCAGCCCAAGGGGTCAGCAGGAGCTGGGGGGCTCCAGGGAAGCCACAGCCCAGCAGAGAGATGGGAGGGGATGGTGAAAGCAGGTGGGAAGGAGCTCAGAGGATGGGGGGAATTGTAGAATGGTTTGGGTTGGAAGGGACCCCCAAAGCTCATCTAGTCCAACCCCCCTACACCAGCAGGGACATCTCTACCTAGGGCAGGCTGCTCAGAGCCCATCAAGCCTGACCTTGAATGTCTCCAGGGATGGGGCCTCCACCCCCTCTCTGGGCAGCCTGTTCAGTGACCAACCACCCTCAGATTAAAGAGCTTTTTCCTAATGTCTAAACTAGATTTCCCCTTTTCTAGCTTAAACCATCACCCCTCATCCTGTCACTACAAATCCTTGTGAATGATTCTTCCCCCACCTTCCTACAGCCCCTTCCAGGTCCCCCCAGAGCCTTTTCTTCTGCAGGAACAACTCCAACTCTTCCCAGGAGAGCTGCTCCGATGACCAAAGGGGTGTTTGTCCATCCCCACGAGACACATCCATCCCTGGCCAGCATCAGTTGGGATGGGATGAGGGTGGCAGCAGCCACCAAACCTCTCTCCTCACCCCTCCTCCTTTGCCAGGAGCTGCTCCTCAGCCTGGTTACCAGCAGATGTGGCACATCTGCCTGCAGCAGAGACCAGCTCTGCCTCCAGCAGCTCTGCAGTTGCCATAGCTATGGCACGAAGGCACCACCACCTCCCTCAACCTCTCAGGCAACCCCAGGAGAAGCCTTCACGGGTCACAGCTTCCAGAAAAAAAACCTCAAACCATTCAAACTCTGCTTGTGAGCAGCTGCTGCTGATGTTGATGGGCACTAAAGCTGCCTGGGCAAAGCCCATCCCATGGTGCTGGCACCCACAGCAGATGGGGGGGCACTGGGGTTGGTTTAGTCTGAACAAGAGACTGAGGGAGATGTGATGAAAGCCCTCAAAGACATAAAGGGCAGCAGCAGAGGACAGGAATAATCTGTTCTCTGTGTCTGCCGCGGAAAGGACAAGAAATAATGGGCTTAAACTGCAGCAAGGGAGAGTTTTGACTAGATGGTAAGAAAAACTTTGTAATAATAAGGACTATTAGAGCCCTGCGCCAGGCAGCCCGGGGAGGCAGCAGGATCTCCATCACTGGAGGCTTTTAAGAGCAAGGAAGACAAATATCTGTCAGAAATTAGATAGGAATCCTTGATCCTGCCCTGGGGCAGGGAATAAATTAAATTACCTTTTAAGGTGCCCTCCAGCTCTCCCTCTCTGCAGCTCCTCCTTGGCTCGGTCACCAGAGAAAGCAGCTCCCAAGGAAAACAAGCACATCCATCACCAGGAAAGTGCTGTCAGTAGGAGGCTGGTGGCAGAGGTAGAGACCCCCCAACCTCAGTGGCAAGGAGGAAGGATTGATTGGCTCAGGAGTGACTGGTCACCCCCATGATGGGACAGCAGCTCCCTGCAAGGGTGTCTGGGAGGAGAAACCCTCATAAAAGGCAAGATTTTGGGGCAGGAACGTGCAAAGGAGCCCAGGGAAGAGGTGGAATCACCATCCCTGGGTGTATTTAAACCCATTAGATGGGTGCTCAAGGATCTGGTGTAGAAGTGGCCTGGTAGAGATATGTGATGGTTGGACTTGATGATCTTATAGGTTCTTTCCAACCAGGGAAATTCTGTGGTTCTGAGCCCCGCTAATCTAACAGTCCTTTCCTCCAGGAAAGTATTGCAGATGGGGGGAAAAATCCCAGTATAAGGCAAGATATTTTTTGCCTGGTCACTGTTTAACACATTTTGGGAGCTTTTAGTCCCACTGGCTTGAGTGGGACCTCAGGGGAACTCCCCCCTTCCCATGGCTGAGCTCTGGTCCAGGATACCAGCAGCATCTAGAGCTACAACCGAGCTCTGCCTGTCCCAGGAGATGCTCCCACAGGTGGGAAGAAGCTGCCTGGAACCCAGCAGGACTGATTTGCCATTTAGAGCATCAATGGTGCTACCAGGGACTGGATTTCCCTTCCCAAGACCAGCTCTTCCTTCATGGCAGCTCTTTATCCTAAACCCAACAAGTGAACCAGACCCATCTCCTGCCTCCCATACCCTCTATCCCCCGCTGCCCAGCTCATCAGTAGGCTGAGTGAGGACTTGACCAGGGGTTCTATGACTCTGTGGTTATCTGGGAGCATTATCTCATGCAGGGCAGGGCTGCCTGACCCCCCTGGGGGACACACTCCCCATGCTGGGGATGGATCTGCACGGGGTCCAGGGTGGCTGTTTATCTGGGCTTTCTGGAGTGGTTTATGGGCAGGTTTATGGGCAGGCTGCAGACAGCAGGGCTGCAACCAGCCCCTCTCACCCACCCACCAAGGGGGGGATGTGCTGAAGGGCTCCGTGCCTTGGTGATGCCATCATACAATAAATCCTCAGGGTTCTCTGGGGACAGCCCTGCAGACACAGGAGGGGATGGACACAGCTGCCTGAGAGACCTGCCAGCAAGTCTGGAGCCTGAGACATCCAGGGAGCCAGGGAGGGAAGGGGGAGGGTGAGTTACCTGCAGCCCAGCAGCAAGTCAGGTCCCTGGTAGAGCTTGGAAGTGATCGGGGTTGGACTAGATGGTCTTTCGAGGTCCCTTCCAACCCCTGATGTTCTGGGATGAACTCGGGCACCTCTCATCCCAGGCTGGCACAGTGACCTCCTGGCGTGGCAGCTCCCTCAAGGGTCGGAACATATCTCCTGTGAAGAAAGGCTGAGAGAGTTGGGGGTGGTCAGCCTGGAGAAGGCTCCAAGGAGACCCTCTTGTGGTCTTTCACTACTTAAAGAGCTTGTAAGAAAGATGGGAACAGGGTTTTGAGCAGGGCCTGTTGGGACAGGACACGGGGGGATGGTTTGAAACTAAAAGAGGGAGATTTAGACCAGAGAGAAGGAAGAAAGTGTTGGTGCTGAGGGTGGTGAGAGCCTGGCCCAGGGTGCCCAGAGAGGTGGTGGCTGCCCCATCCCTGGAACCATCCCAGGTGAGGTTGGGCTCTGAGTAACCTGCTCTAGGTGCAGATGTCCCTGCTCCCTGCAGGGGGGTTGGATGAGATCTTGAAAGGTCTTTTCCCACCCAAACCAGTCTGGGATTCTCTTCCTGAATCTGAGATGGGAGACAAAAAGCAGCATTTACCAGCGACCTCCATCCTGGCCATGGAGGCTCCTGCATGTCCCTGCCCTAACAAGAGCAGTTGTGTTTTTTCCAAGCACCTCTCTAAGGAGAGGCTGATGCCTCAGACCAAGTGGGATTCACAGTCCAGGGTAAAAACCAAACCTACCCAAGACCATCATGGACCTCACCAGCTTCTGCCTGCACCAGAAACCTGCAGGGTTGGGATACACAGACTTAGAGGGAGCAGGGTGTCCACACCTAACTGAAGCATCCAAGCAACACCTGAGTGGTCCCACCAAGTGGCAGGTGGACCCTTCAGCACCTACAAACGCTCCTGAGTCCTGAGGCTGCTGCTGCTTGGGTCCCTCTGCCTCGGGAGGGTGATGCTGCCAAGGAGAATCAGGTGCAGGCAGGGCCATAGGGAAAGGCAGGGACCCGGTCGCTATAGAAACCAGCTGCAGGAGGCTGGAGAGGGGGAGCTGGGGTGCAGGAGGATGGAGAGGGGGGGGCTGGGGTGCAGATCCCCACCATGCTGCTTCCCCAAGCAATATCAGCTTCCCCCAGCCCTGAGCTCACAGCCCCCACCAGCCCTGCTGCTTTGGGATCCCCCAGTTTGCTGGGACCAGCTCCCCCCACCCAGGGATGGGGATGAAGCACAGAAGTGGTGCAGATTTTGCTGCTCCCCAGGGAGTTTTTCAGCCTCTCCAAGCCTCGGGGCTTCGTCTCTGCAGCAAAATAAAATGGCCTTTCCCTGCCTGGTTACTCTGAATAAAAATTCATTGAGAATTGCTGGAGATGGGAACATGGAGGGGGTGGCATTGCCCAGGATGAGCATTGCATGACTTAGGGTATGTACCCCTCTAATCCTGCCCAACCAGCCCCAGCCTTTTCCTCCCCATTTATAGCTTGGGATAGAACCAGGACACAAAATCTGGGGTCTGGGACAGCTCAGGGAGCCTGGAGAGAGGGAATGCAACAAGCAGAGCCCCCACTCAGCTGGAAAACTCAGAGTATTTCACAACCCAGGGGCAGGGGGTGGCATTAGAACTATTTTAGAGGGAGGGCTGGGGGTAGATAACACATGGTACCCAACACCCATCCCATCACCCTCCTCCCCTCCCCTTGCCCAGACCCTACATCTGCCACCAACTCCCCGTGACCTACAAATTAGCTTCTAGACCCATTTCATGCTAAAAGCTGTAGGAATACAACAGGCTCTGGCAAGGCTTCAAATTAAGGCTGCCAATTAATGCTCCTCTTGGGGCTAATTAAATATTACTTCCCAGAGCACTTTTTCCCCTCCCCTAAATACTGGGACAGCTACTTCCAGACCTGGGGGCAAACGGAGCAGCCACAGTGAGGGGGGAGCTCCCAATCCCCAGGTGGGCACCTCTGCATCTTTCAAGTTCCACCCTGGTCTGAAAGGATTTGATTTTTCGAGTGATCAGGGGGTAAATTGGCCTTGCAGAGATTTCAATCAATGGTTCCCTGAAGTCCAGAGCTTGCAATTCCCTCCACTTTGCCTGGAACGCCTGCAAGGGGGGGAGTTTTACAAGCAGAGGGATGATGGGTGGTGATGGGTGGCAGGTTCTCCCCTGTCCAGATCAGGAGGTGACAACATGTCCCTGCACAAGCAGCTGCTGTGACAAGGCAGCAACTCCTGCAGCTCTAACCCTGCCACCAGCCACGCATCCAGCAACAGCTTCGTGCTGTCCCCAGGGTCTCTCTGACCCAGTTTTGGGGTCTCTGGAAGGCCAAGGGCACTCTCACCATGCAGCAAGAGGAGATCTCATGGGACTTACCCCACAGCAGCAGCAGCAATTCCCCTTCACACCAGCCTCCTGCCAGGGAGGACAAGATTTGGGAAATCAGGGGAAAAACAAAGCTCAGGGAGAACACAGCTGCCCAAACAACCTTTAAAAAAAAGAAGAGGAAGATGCCACAACTCCCAGTACCAGGGGATCACAGCATCAGGAGAAGGAGCTGCAGGAGGGGTTGACATCCATGAGCACCTCAAAACACAAAATGGAAGCTGGTAGAGAAGCTGCATCTCTGAGGATGCTCAACCAGCTCAAAAACGCTGCAAGCTGGGTTTGCCAAAGGCACCAGAGGTGTGTGTCTGCAGACAGCCAAGGGCTGGTCCTGCAGCCACATCTATGGGCACCCAGAGCCTTGCCCAGAGCAGGGGTGCTCCAGAGAAGCAACAGGATCCCCCCCAAGTGTGCCAAACACACCAGAGTCTGCAGAAGCCTGAAACCATCACTCCATGGAGAGCCAGGGCTGGGGGGGCTGGTTTGCCAAAGCCCCTTTTGACTCCTAAAGCTGCTACTGTGCTCATGCAGTGAGGAGGCAGAGCCAGGAGAGGGGTGGGAAGGGGGTTCCCTGAGCTCCTGGGCCCCCCAAATTCTGCTCTGGGGAACCAGCAGCTCCCAGGACCTCCAGGTAGGCAGGAGATAAAGGGCACAAGCCCCTGAGCTGGTGACCAGGGCTAAGTCACTGGGATACATTTCCAAAGGGTAGAAGGAGGAGGGAAAAAACCCCCAAACATAGGAAAAAAAAAGAAGAAGAAGAAAGAAGAAAGAATGAGAGCTGAGAAAACATCTCTGCTGGTAGAGGCAGCCCCAGCCCCAGGAGAGCAGCAGCTACTGGGCTTCTCCTCCCGTTTCCATAGCAACCCAATTTGGTGCTCTTTACAAGAGCTTCTCCCCCCAGTTAATTTTATTTCGTGTTTTGAAATAAAAGTGGTTGGTAGGGGCTTTTGTCTCCGGAGCTTCATGGGCGGGGGAAGGAAATGGAGAATATCAACAGATCTGGGGGTGTAGAGGGGAAAGGGGAGGAGGGTCCCACCCCTCACCCCCAGATCAGCCATCCTGGGAGAGCAGCTTCGCTGGGCCCATCGAGGGCTCCTGGGCTGAGGCACTTTGGGGTCATCTCCTCCCTTGGAGGGGACAGGGTGGAGGTGGATCCAGCCCCATCGCTCACTCCCTGACCTTGGGAAGCACCCCAGGACCTCAATTCCCCCCCTTTTTGCCACCCCCTCCTTTTACCTATCCCATTCCTCCAGGCAGGGCAGCCCCACCTCGAGCTGGGCTCACCCCCAGACCCTGAGCCTCCACCCTGAGCCCTCCTGCTCCAAAAATCCTCTTTTTTTCCCCTCAAACACCCCCTAGGATGGGAGCAGGGAAGGGGTTTGGAGACACAGATGCAGCAGAGCTGGGGGGTAGCAGCACAGACCATCCCCTTCACCTCCACAAAGTGTTTCCCACACCATAAAGAGCTGCTCAACAAAGATCCCCCAGGACCAGGGCACCCCAAAACCCACTCAGGGAATCAGAGCAGGGCTGAGCACTCAGCCCCAGGCTCAGCTAATGAGTGCATCTGGTGGTTGCTGACAGCAGGGCTGTTTGGGAATGTTTTCATTAAATATTTTTCATTGGAAATTCCAACTGGTTGAGCTCGAACTCGTCTGCCTGAGAGGATGGGTGTGGAGAAGTTTGCCAGGGAAAGGGTTGAGGAGAGATGTGGTGGGATTGTGCTTCCTTTAAGGTGGAATACATCCTATTCCACAATTTAATTGAGAAGGGAAATAATTTTAAGAGAGATTGAGTCAATGTGGTGAAGGGGTAGGAAGAAGAATGTTTCAGGGATCAGATAAATCTGTGGATTTTCCACTGACTTTAAAATAAACAAACAAACAGCACTCAACCACCTTTTATCCCAACAAAAATGGGAAAACCCTTTGAAATCTCAGTCCTCACAGCAAAAGAGGTGCTACCTCCAGAAAGCAGCCTGGTACTGGCCAGACAGAGCAAATCCCAGTCTGGATGAGGCTCCCAAAATCCCCACCTCCAAACTCCCCAGTAACCCCCACAAAGCCCTTGGGGCATCCCTGAGGAGCCCCATGAGTCCCCTCAGGCCCCCAAGGGGAAGGCTCAGGCTGGGCAGGGGGAGAAGCTCCTGTTCCACCCCAACCTGGGGCTGATCTCAGCCATGGAACAGGGTCCAGCAGCAGCTTCCCAACCCTCCATCCAGCTCCAGGGTGGGCAACAGGGCAGGGGAAAGACCAACCAGCTCCAGGGTGGGCAACAGGGCAGGGGAAAGACCTTCCCTCTATATTATCTCCAACCTCCTCCTCTTCCACCCTGGCCTTTGCTGCCAGGGGACTCAACCACCACCTCCCCCGGGTTTTGAGCAGCTCCAGCTCCCCCCACATCATCCCCCACAGAGAGGAGGCAGAATCCTGCCCATCTCCCCCACCCTCAGCCCTGCAACACCGACACCTCTCGGCCAGAGCACAAGGGGGAAAGTGAGTAAAAAACACCCATTTCTAGGCAAAACCCCCTCTTACCTGTGAGAGCAGAGCCCTGGGAGAGGAGCAGCAGCACTTGCCGGGCAGATATTGCCACCGTGTGGGCAGCAGCGGCTCCAGCAGCTCAGGGGAAACACCGAAAGCTCTTAATTAGGTTCTTCCCGTGATTAAATATGTGATTGTCCCGCCCCCTCCCACCTCACCCCGCCCCTCCCCCGGGGGTTATTGCTGTGCAGTGAGGGCATCATCACCCCATGGTTTGTGTACCCCATGGGTTTGACCCCAAAGAGGGTCACCAAGGAGCCAAGCCCATTAGCAGCTGGTTTAATTGCCCTGGGAGGGGTCCTGAGCTCCCCTGGGAGTTCATGGGTGGGAGGGTGGCAGCAAGTTGGGAACACTGGGGGTGAAGGGTAAAGTGCCCCAAGATGTGCCCAAGGTCTCTCCTGGCTTTAAAACCTATGGAAAAAATATAAATAGCAGGCAAAGAAAATGTTGCAGCTCCATTAGTAGATGGATTTAGCAGAGTTATAGGAGATATATAGATTTTTATATGTATAATGTGTGTGTGCTCAGATACACAGTCCCTGCTAAAGCCCCTGGGTTGTACCTGGGGCTGGGAAGGGACTTTGAGCTCCAGCTTCATCCCCCTGCCAGAAAACACTCGGGAGATAGGACTGCAGGGGTGGGAAATAGGAATGAGAGCTGATTTATTTGGGGTTTACAGCTTCTTCATGGGACAGCTTGGTTTAGTTTTAAACACAACGGTGCTGAAATGGGAGTGGGGAGGGAGCAGATCACTGGGGAGGAGGAAATGGGATGGGATGGAGAGCATGGGGAAGGGTCCATGGAATGGGTGCAGCAATACAGAACAGCCCAGGTCCATTCTCCCAAGGAACAAGTGACAGGACAAGGGGAAACGGCCCCAAGTTGGTCCAGGGGAGGCTGAGGTTGGAGCTGAGGAACAATTTGTTGCTGTTTGGGGTTGTGAAGGGCTGTGCCAGGCTGGGCAGGGCAGTGGTGGAGTCCCCATCCCTGGAGGGGTTTGCAAGGCTGGAGATGTGGTGCTGAGGGCCAGGGGTTAGTGGTGCCCTGGCAGGGATGGGGAAGGGGTGGACTCCACGATCTTCGAGGTCTCTCCCAACCAGAACGACTCCAGGAGAAGTCCAGGCTCCCAAGGACAGCTCCACACTAATGCTCCCGCAGTAAATTCGAGGGCAGCCTCTCGTTGGCAGCTTTCAGGAGGCGTTTGACCCAGCTCCAGTCGATCCAACATCGTTACCCTGCAGTTAATGTCACTTTGAAGGTGCTTTTATGGCTGGAGTGCTGCCGTACCTCGTGTAAACAGGGAGCTTATGAGGAGTCCTGCACGGACACGGGGCGGCTGCACTGATTACCTTAAATCACTCTCATGTGGTATTGGTTAAAAGGATGGAAAAAACACCCTCTGAGGCCTCGTCTGAGCTGTAGAGAGGGGAGAAAGGAAGCAACAGGGCTCCTGCCACCACTGCACCCCTGGGGACCTCAGGGTGGGGGCACATCTAGGGGTAAATTGGGGTTTTTTGCAGAGGAATAAGGATGGTTTTGTTACGGTGGTGAGAGAAGTGCTGCCAACACAGGCAGGCAGGTACCCAGCAGTCCCATAGGGGGACCAGCACAGCAAAGACCCCCTGGGCTGGGGAGGTCCTGGGGTGATGCTGGAAAATCCTGCAGAGCATCCTGGAAGGATCCTCACCCTGCAGAGCATCCCAATGGGATCCTTGTCTTGGAGCACATCCCAAGGGGCTCCTCACCCTGCAGAGCATCCTGAAAGGATCCTCATCCTGCAGAGCATCCCAATGGGATCCTTGTCCCATAGGACCTTGGAGAAGTTTTCTGCTTGATCTGGATGGAGACCTGCTGCAGGAATCATCTCCTGAAGGAAATGGGGTCCTTGGGGTGACGTCCAAGGGCTGCAGCAGGAGGTGGCTCTTTGCTGGGGGGTCTGTGCCTTGCTGGGCACCCTCCGAGGGCAGGAGCAGGGAGGGAGCTCTGGAAACCTCCAACCCACAGGAAAATAAACCACAAATTGCATCCCCACCCTCCCTGCAAACACCGTCACACCCTCCACCTGCCATCCCCCCCTCCATGTCCCCTCTGGGCCAGGACATCACCCTGACCCCCACCTTCCCCTTGTCCAAGGAAAACACAACAAGATCCTTCCACTGCTGGGGCTGGAGGGGTTGGGGTTTATTTGAGAACATTTATAAAGATCTCATTGTTGGGAGGAAAAATGGGATCTCCTTTCCTTTTACCTTCCAGGGCAGCACTAACCCCCCTCCACTCCTACAAAAACACACAGGAAAAGGGGTTTATTTTCTGCTCGATGAGATTCAAAGGGATCTTTGTCTGGGGGTAGGTAGAGAAGAGCCCTCCCCCCACCTCCCTTCTGACCCTCAAGACTCTGTCTGGTTTTATTTTAAACCAAGAGAGACAGAGCTGCACCCCTGGGATGTTAGAAATATATATATTTGGATGGATGGGGAGGGGGTGTCATTCCCCTTCCCTGGATGGCAGCTCCAACCCCCCCCATCTCCACAACACAAGCTGGAGTTCACCTCCAGGTGCAGCCAGGGTTGTCCAGAAGCAGCTCCCCTTAAAAAACCTTTCCTCCAGTTGTCAGGTTATTTAATTATTCCAAAAGGCTCCTGGAGAAGAAAAACCATCAACAAGGTCAGATCTGGGGGGGGGGGTTGCAACTGGGAGAGGCACCAAGAGGGTCCTGCTGCCTCCTACCCAGGGGGAGATGCTCCATTCACATCCCAGGACTCTTCACCTGCCCCAAAAGACCTCANTATAATTAATATGTTATATATAGTTAATATATTATATTAATATATTGGTATATAAAATTAACATATTAAAATATATATCTATATATGTAGATGTAGACAGATGTGTGGACATACGTGCCCCATGTGTGCATACACACATGAATACCCATAACACAGAGGCACATGTTACTACCTAAAAGAAAGTTTGAAATACAGAAAACACACCAGGAACTCCCCAATAGCTTTTTTTTCCTGCCTAGATTTTCCCTCACATTCCCCCACTCCAAAATAACCACCTATTTTTAAACCCACCTACCTCTCCCTATCTTTACTGGCAATTAATTCCCAGGAGGAGTGTTCAATTTTGGGGAGGGCTCTAAACATGTTAATATTTGACAAGAGGGGGGTGAAAAAGAAGTCTGGTATGAATTATTCAGGTCTGAGGAGGCTCCTGGCAGCGCAGCCCAAACGATTTTCTGTCACTAACTGCTATTAACAGGCTTGGGGGGTTTTCTCCTCCACGGAAGTATTTTACACAGAGTCTGTACCAGGGTTTTCTTGGAAGAGTAAGTGCTGGAATTATCCCTGTAGTTGTAGGAGCAGAGAGGATTAATAGTGGGGATGGTGGGAAGAGATGCAAATCTGCCCTGGAATCAACACCGGGTATTGGAAACTGTGGCTGTGCACTGAGAACACCCCATTGGGGTCCTGCACCCCAGGGATCCTCATCCCAACCTGCACCCTATGTGCTCACACACCAGGGACCCTCATCCCGATCTTCATCCCAGGATTCTACATCCCAGGGACCCTCATCCTGACCTGCACCCCATGTGCTCACACCCCACGGACCCTCATCCCAATCTTCATCCCAGGATTCTGCACCCCAGGGACCCTCATCTCAACTTGTCCCCCAGGATTCTACATCCCAGGGACCCTCATCCCGACCTGCACCCCAGGATTCTACATCCCAAGGATCCTCATCCCATCCTGCCCCCCAAGATTCTGTACCCCAGGGACCCTCATCCTGACCTGCACCCCATGTGCTCACACCCCACGGACCCTCATCCCAATCTTCATCCCAGGATTCTGCACCCCAAGGACCCTCATCCCAACCTGTCCCCCAGGTTCACAGAGTTGAGGCTGCCGAGATTTTAGGGTGGGATTGGGAAAGCTGAAACCCAGGGGATCCTCCCCCAGCCCCAGCCTGGGGGTGCAAAAGACTTTCATAATTAATTATTTCCCTTGGGGCACTTTTCAGGGCAGGAAATCCCACCTGGATAAATGTGGGGAAAATGGGAATTAGCAGGGAAAAAAAAAATACAACTCTGCAGGAATTATTTTGAGGGTGGGAAGGAGGGAAGGAAGGATCCATTTCTGGTCCTGCAGGCACCCCAAGGGATGTGGAGCAGGGCAGAAGCAGCCCCAAAACCTCCCACCCCATCAGAGGTTGTTCATTTCCATGTGGATTTATGTTTTGCTGCTGCTGGGAACCAAGAGGGAGCTGGAACCAACCCAAGCTCCAGCCCAAGAGCAGCAGAGGGGACCCATCCCAGCACCCACAACCACCCGATTCCCCAGAAAACCACCTTGGTCAAAGCTTCCCAGCCTGGGAGCAGCTGGGGAAGGGCTGGGGAGGTGACCCCACATCTCTGGCCTCCCCAGGACCTCCTGGTCTCCCCACAATCCCACCAGTAGTCAGGTGATGGGCTGGTCCCACAGATGCTCCCCAAATCCAAACCTCGGTGGCTTTGGGGTCACATTTCTCCCTTGGTGTTGATGCATCACTGGGAAAATCAACCCCAGTATCTGCGAGCACGATATATATTAAAAAATATAAATAAATGCGAAAATATAAAATTAATTAGAGCTAAGTAAACTTATAAATGTAACAGCAGCGTTTGGAGGTAGGAATTAAATGATCTTTAAGGTCCCATCCAACCCAAACCATTCGATTATTTTCCTTCTTTTCCCTTTCTAACCCCCCAAAGTCACCTCTAACGAGAAGCTGGAAAATAATCCTTAATTTAGACCTTTTTCTGCGAGTCGAGGAGGGGTCGTCGGAACCCACAAAGGTGGGTCTGGATGGTGGGACCCAGATGCTGGTCACAGGATGGATTTGGGGGCACATCCCATGGGTCACGTCCCTTCCACGATGTTCTGCTCCCGTGCAGGATCCCAAGAGTTCCTGCTCCGGTTATTTGGGGGGGTTTAACCACTGTAACGAATGGTTAATTACAAGCAGTCGGCCGGGCGGGCGCTGGTATTTCCAGCTGATTAAAAGGCTGGAGGAGCCCAGTGTGTTAAAAAAAAAAAAGGGATTGGAGGTAAAACCCCTGAGGGTGCGGAGGGGCCGGAGCCCCCTCCCCAAGCTCCTGCCCCAGCCCCGGCACCTCCTTTGCTGCCAAAGGCCAAGCGAAGCCTCCCCCGGTTTTGGGGAGGGGGAGGAGGATGAGCCCAGTTTCCCATATGGCCTCATTTAGGGTAATTTCTTTCAATTGCTAAAAGCAGAAACTCCACCTATTGAGCCTGTAGATTTATATGGAACAGCTGAAGGATCCTCCAAAGCGCTTTGTGGGCTGGCTGGGAGGCTCGGCTCCCACCTTCCACTGAGGTTGGAGGATCATTTCTTTATTTTTTTTTTCTTTTTAAAAAAAAAGTAAACTCATTTTTCGCCTTTTTTTTTTTTTTTTTCCCCCCTGCTTTTTCTTTTTTTCTTTCTTTTTTGTTTTTTTTTTCAGAGGGAGATATTGATAACATGGGAGTTGGAAAGAGCCTCATAACTCACAATAAACCCTTGTCCATTCTCTTCTATTGACTACATGTAAACATGGTAAATGAAAGGCCTTTAGTGACACTTAATCCCTCCCCCCCTCCCTGCTTGGCCCCCTCCCTGCCCCCAGCCCAGCCCTGACAGGGGGTTATGCTGCTTTTTTTTTTTTTTCCTCACAGCTTGCTGTTTTCCCCAGCCCCTCCCCTGCTATCTAATTTATCATTAACACCCTGACACTAAACTAAATAACTGCAGCGCTTCCCCCCACACCTTCCTCCCAGCCTGGGGATTTTTTTTTTTCTCCTCCGCAGGACTTTTGGGACATGAATCAGCCCCAAATTTACGGGCTTGGGGCGGGGGTCCCGGGCTGGTCCCTGCAGATAATTAACGTCATTATTAAATTACCTTATTTAAAAGATAATCAGAATAATAGCGGGGTCATTTGGCCGTGATTAGCCCCGAGGGGGGGTCCCGCCCCCCCCTCCTCTGCTGCTCTCAGGCTTTGCCTCTCGAAATTTGCACTGGTTTTAAATGGGAGTCATTCTGAGCCGGATTCGTGTCCTCCCTGCCAGAGAGAGGAGGAGGAGGAAGGGGGGGAAGGCTGCAAATAGGTTTGAATCCCGCGGTCGGGATTTGCAGCTCGATATTGGGGTGTAATTTGGATTTTGGTGGATTTTTTTTACCTGGGCTCCTCCAGAAGGGAGGTCATCGGATGATTTTGTGGCAATCGAATAATATCTGGTTATTAATCACAACTACTGAGGTCCTGGGGGGTGCGTTCCGGGGCTCTTCCCATTTTCCCCGCTTGGGAGAGCGAATCTTTCTGGCGGAGTTTCAACCTTCCCGACTTCTATCCCAAATAAACCCACTTCAGGCCCCTTTCAACGCATCGCCCAGATAAAAAAACACTTCGAGCCTTGTTCTGATGGGTTCATGTTTGGATCTGGCTCTCCTGGTGTTGCTCCAACGGGATCTTCCCAGTTTTTTGCCTCGACAGAGATTTCAAACGCTCCTTCCACACGGGCACGAACTCCCGGGGCCCTCAAACCAGAACCACATGTTTGGGGAACAGTCTCTGGCCTACAAATTATAGGGAAGGAGCTATTGATTTCCCATTAAATATCGAGGGGAAAATAGGTTTGGGGGGGCAAAATTGGATGGCAGAAACACTGAGCCCCCCAGAGCAGCCGAGCACACGCGTGTACGGGCACACGCGTGATGGGAACACACGTGTTGCTTCATGACACCGGGGGCTGGAGCCATGTGGAGGGTGGGAGAGACATGAGGGTGGGAGAGACATGAGGGTTGGAGCCACAGGAAGGTTTGGAGCCGAGGACGTGGCCACAAACACGCAGGGACACGTCAGAGTATGGAGTAAACCCACGCAACCCACACAGACCCGGCACCCAAGAGGGTGCCAGCCCCACAGGTGGGTGCCAGAGGAGCGGGGGGTTCCCCAACCACATCCAGAACATGCACAGCCAGATGTGCATGGCCACAGCTGGACACAGCTCCCTCCAGACACACAACTACACGACACCCCCCCCCAAAATGAGCACCCCAAGAGCACCCACACCTCCCACACACGGGTGCAACCAGCCAACCCACCTTCCCCCCCCAGACTACCCCAAAAAAGGGCCGAATATCAGACAGTTCTGTAAAAAAAAAAAAAAAACCAAACAAAAAAAAGGTCTTTATTTCTCAGCCTAGATTCCATATTGCACGCAGGAATGAACACTTTCATCGTCGTATACTTACACCAACTTCAAATAAATAAAGATACAGTCAATCTAAAGAGAAAACCCAAGACATGGCTGGAAAAGGCTCCTTCCTCCCCTGGCTGGTTGGTTTTTAAACGTGTGGTTCAGGCTGGGGTGTGGGGGAAAGGCAACAGCGGCCGCTGGATGTGCCCAGCCCGGGGAAATAATTCCCCTCCCCATCCACAGCACCCCCCGAAAAATAAATTATCCCTGGGCAGAAGCAACCCTGGATCCGGGGGTCCCGCAGAGAAGCACCCACGAAGTGATCAACGGTTTTAAACCCCCTGGCTGGGGCCAGAGGGGTTGGGAATTTCTAATCCAGCAACGCAAAGAGAGAGAGCAAAGGTCCCTGAACCCCCCAGCCCCAAAAGAAACCCTCACAAACTGTGATTACAAAGCATCCAAGCTGAGATATTTTTTTTTCCTGAGTCTAAAGCAGGCTGCATTTTTAAAAGCAGCACCCTTTCATTAAAGTTTTCTTTATTTTTTTTTAATTTTTATTTTTTTTTACAAGATACTTTCGGTTTTCTCCTATCTAGACAAACATTTTGATGGGGGGAAATAAAATTAAAAACAAAACAAATCAGTTTTTGCTTCTTTTTGCACCCGTTTGGAAAGAAAAGCAATGTCACTAATGGCATGATAAAGGTGCCTTTGCAGCCTCGACACTCTCCTGGCGACGCGAGTTCATCTTTTGCTCCAAACCAGAACTAGTTTGTGGCTCTCATTGTGTCCCGCTGAGGTTTTGCTTCTCCCAACCAACCCCCGCTTGGGTTTGTTCAGTTTTGAAGCCCCCAACGGGCTATTCCAGCTAAAAGTTTGGGGCTTCCTTTCTTATTATTTTTAATTTTTCTCCATTTCCTTTCCATGCCTCGCCACCCCCCTCTCCACTCTCTTACTGGGGGATCGCTAAGGAATATTACTTTTATTTATATATATATATTTTTTTTAGATTTCCTTGAAACGTTTCAAAACAAACAGAGGGATTATTCTGACTATTATTCGGAATTTTTTTTGCTGTGAACGGGATGGTTCTGCTGCTTGAGGAGCCATTCCAGGTGTGTGTGTGTGTGGAAAGTTTTTGAGGTATTTTGTATTGTTTTCACAGCCCTGCTACAACCCCTGCGCCTTATATACAGACCCCGACACCTCCACGGTGGATATGTCCGGGTATATAATGCACACAGAAGAGAAATATCCACGGCCCTGCCCACGCGTGGGTGCCCTTTCCCCCCCCACCCCACGAACCCCCTTCCCGAGGTGATTCTATCCCTTAGAAAATATTCCTGAGTTATTTGGCTGTTGCTGCCCGCGGCCAACGGAGCTGCGGAGTCTGGAGTTTGCTGCTTTTTTATATCTATACATATATATTTCAATTTTTATATTTTTTTAGCGTTCATTCCCAGCGCGGATCTCGGGGTTTGAGGGGTTTTTTGCCTTGTTTCCGCAGGCGCGGAGTTTTACGCGGCCGGGGCTGCCTCCTGCGCAAAGCTCCGTCCCACCGGCCCGCTCGTAGTTTATTTTAAATTTTTAGTTTTTCCTAGAAAATACATCTTTAACCCGATCCGGATTCGGGGGAGCCGCGGCCGGGGAGCCACGATCGTGCTCCGAGCTCGGTAACGCCACGGAAAGGGCTCGTCCCTTGTCCCCCCTCCCTGGGGGGCCAGGCCGAGGGGAACAGGGGGGGTGAGGGTTAGAAAAAAACCCACATTTTAAGCAATTCCTGTGTGCTCACCCCGAAACAACGATACCAAAGCAAATCCCCCCAAAATCGGCTTTTTTCGCTTCTAAACGCTCGTAGGGTTTGGGGTTTATTGGGGTTTTTTTTCTGCTGTTTGTTATTTTTTGTAACCCTCCACGGCTACGGATCTAAAGAGATAAAACCTGAATATTGTGGAGACCAAATAAATCTCTCTTTTACTCAGCATGGGAGGAACGGGAGGTGGGGTGAAGTAAACAACAAAAAAAACGCAGTTAACCAAAAAACCCCGCTAAAAACCCAAGTAAAACAAACACCGCTTTTAGCAACAATTCCCCATCTCCAAGAAAAACAGCGCTTAATAGATACAAAATACGTTTGACCTTAAAAATGTCCCTTTTTCTTTTTTTTTAAACCACACTGATGGAATTAAACCAAAATAAAAATCCAACCGGGCCGTGCCAGGTCTGAATATTTTCTTTTGAATTTTACGATTAATTTTTTTTCCTCCTCTTTCCTTTCCCTATCAGCAAATGATGCTCTGAAGGGGGTTTTTTGGGGGGCTAAGCCAATTTTTGGATGGTTTTGAAGGGAAAATAGAAATCCCCGAGCGGGCCCTGCGCGGCCGGGAGCTGAGATTTTTTTGCTGCAAAGATTTTCTGCTGCAAGGAAGGGGGAGAAAAAGAAACGGCAGCAACAACACCCCCTCCTTAAAAACCCCACATCAGCTTTGATTTGCTTCACGTTCCCAAAGCAGAGCGGACTTCAGAGAGCCCGTGGGGCTTTGATGCCAAAGCGGGGTGGAAATCGCATCAGAAATCGTCAGAAGAGCCACTTACAAAGGCACTGGGTTGCGAGGAAAGTTAAACTGGGATATGATTTCCTCTGCAGAGCAGAGAGACATTCCCTCCGCATTCCTGCCCACATTCCACTCCGGAGCTCGGGAGAGATCAAATTGTCCATCTGTACCCTGTTCCTAATGCTCCTGGATCCTATTTCTTGGGCCCGTAAAGCTTTTTTTTTTTTTCCCCTCAGGCGATGGGAGTTGGGGTGATTATCCAGCAAACAACTCACTTGGTTTTTTTCTTTTTCCTTTTTTTTTTCTTTTTAATATACGTGCAGCAGTTTCAAATAACTTCCTCTCCGAGCCTCCTGTTTTCTTTTAGCAAACAGAATTTCCTGGGCTTTTGAAAGTTGATGTTTTCTTCCTGTCTCGTAAGTAGGCAGAACGCATTACACTGCTATTAATATCGCGATTTGGAAGAGCTGCTCCCAATTTCGCCGGGATTGACTGGGGCCGAGAAGGAGTGTTTATGCTGCGTGACATCATTATTTCTCTCTGCGTGTGATTATTATTACTTTAATCCAATGCGTTTATGGAGGAAAAGGGAGAAATTAGATCTATTCTTCCCTGGGTTTTTTTGGCATATGGGGAGGGGGTAGAAGGGGCGGTGGGAGAGGAGCCGCTTCCCTCCCCTCCGAGCTGCGCGGTTTGTCCCAAATCCCTTTTCTTGGGAATAACCCACCGCGGAATGGGGGTTTGGGGGGCCAGCCACCAGCCCTCCCCCCAGGTTTGATCGCGTGTTTAACTTTGTCCCTTAAAACTCATCGATAAACCAAGATCGGACCCTGGCAAAGAAAACCCCCCCCGGCCGGAGCAGGGACCCCCCCGTGTCCCCCCCAGCNCCCCCCTCCCTTCAGCTCTCATCTGTTGCACGTAAACCTTTCCTCCGGGCCGTCCGCTGTCCTTAGAGATCCTCCAGGCTATAGCCCCGGAATTTGAGGCTGGGGGGCACGGGGATGGCGTTGCCCCCCAGGTGCCAGCTCCACAGCGGGTGAGTTTTGGAGAGGGCCCAGGAATTTTTGACCCCCAGGGAGGAGGCAGGACACAGGTCCCCATCTTCCCCCACGACCAGGGAGGGAATACAGGGGAAGTTGCCCATGAGGCTGAAGGAATTCCGAGGCGGGGTTGGCCCGGCGCTGCCGAGGCGTTTGCAGGGAGTGTTTCCCTTCTTGGCATTCCTCCTCGGAGTCTTTTGTGGCCTCCCTTTCGAGGAGCTCTGTTGCCTTTCTGCCTCAGCGCCTCTGGCAAGGCGTCTGCGCTTGGCATTCCTTTCCGAGCCATTGCCTTTCAAAGCTTTGTTTGACAAGGTGCTGGGGCTCTCTGCTCTTTTGGAGCCGGGGGATTTGAGCTCTGCGGCTTTGCAAGGCTCCGTCCTCCCTCCGTGCCGCAAACTTTTCCCGTCCACGTTGAAGCCTTTGGCGTAACACCACAGCTTGGATTGACGGATCAGCCGGTCAAAGTGCTCCCGCCGGGGTTCCCCGGGGGGGGCCGGCCCGAGGCTCCCCCCCGCCAGCTCCCGAGCCGGGGGTTGCGGGGCCGAGCCCGGGGCCGGCTCTCGGGAAGGCGCTCGCCCGGTTAGAGCTCCGCTTTGCCTCTCTGCCTGCTCACCGGGGCCTAACGAGCCTCTATTGTTCGAAGCATCTTTGTGCAAATCCTTCCCTTTGGCGCAGGGCTCCGCGTCCCCAAAGCCTCCCTCCTTTTGTTGCGGAGCCCCCCCAGGGGTGCTGCTCGGGGAGGGAGGGGGGGAGGAGGAGGAGGAGGAGGAGGAGAAGGAGGAGGAGGAGGAAGGGGAGGCCTCCTGCTTTGCGTACAGCTCCGGCAGCGGCTGGGCCCCCGAGCCCAGGGCTGGAGCCGGGCTCAAACTTTCCAAAGTTGATGCTCGCAAAGTCCTGGCCCAGAGCTGCTGCGAGAGGAAGAGGAGGTTGGGGTCGGGGCGCAGGGCTTTGCCCACGCTCGGGGGGGGCTCGGCGGGACGCTCCTCGCCGAGGGGCTCCCGGGGGGGNTTTTTTTTTTCTTTTTAATATACGTGCAGCAGTTTCAAATAACTTCCTCTCCGAGCCTCCTGTTTTCTTTTAGCAAACAGAATTTCCTGGGCTTTTGAAAGTTGATGTTTTCTTCCTGTCTCGTAAGTAGGCAGAACGCATTACACTGCTATTAATATCGCGATTTGGAAGAGCTGCTCCCAATTTCGCCGGGATTGACTGGGGCCGAGAAGGAGTGTTTATGCTGCGTGACATCATTATTTCTCTCTGCGTGTGATTATTATTACTTTAATCCAATGCGTTTATGGAGGAAAAGGGAGAAATTAGATCTATTCTTCCCTGGGTTTTTTTGGCATATGGGGAGGGGGTAGAAGGGGCGGTGGGAGAGGAGCCGCTTCCCTCCCCTCCGAGCTGCGCGGTTTGTCCCAAATCCCTTTTCTTGGGAATAACCCACCGCGGAATGGGGGTTTGGGGGGCCAGCCACCAGCCCTCCCCCCAGGTTTGATCGCGTGTTTAACTTTGTCCCTTAAAACTCATCGATAAACCAAGATCGGACCCTGGCAAAGAAAACCCCCCCCGGCCGGAGCAGGGACCCCCCCGTGTCCCCCCCAGCCGCAGCCGCGCACACACTCATCGCACCCCCCGAAACGCTCCCTCACCCCCGGATCCTGCCCGGCTCCTCCGGGCATCCCCCTCCCCACCCGGGGACCCCCGGCTCGGGCAGCCCCGGGGCTCAGCGGTGCCCGTATCCTCCCTACCCCCC
>VYZX01008993.1:191726-202054 GCA_013401335.1 Brachypteracias leptosomus
TTTTTTTTTTTTTTTTTTAACACTGTGGTATCTCCCAGCTGCCAAAAGATTCTCGGTTTCCTCAGACCAAAAGCACCGAGCTGGGAAACAATAAACCAGAAAATATTTGCGGTTCACTCCAAAATGGGCATTTCAGCTTCAGCTCCACTTTCGAGGAATCGCCTGGGAGAAATGTCCGGCTCCAAAGGGGAGGGATGGGGCAGTTTGTGGCTGTTCCCCCACAGCAGCCCCTTTTGCCTCGGGGGTCTCTGGTCCCCAAATAGCGATGACACAAAGAGGAGCCTTTGGGGAGCGGTTTGCAAGTTATCACGGAAAATATCGAGGTCCCCGAGGGAGCGAACACGGGGGAATGGGGACACGGGCAGAGAGGAGTCGGGGGGACACCGGGCACTGGGACTGGGAGGAGAACATCGGGCACTGGGGAGGGAGAACACTGGGCACCGGGGGCAGGCGGCGGCACCGGCTCCGCCGCAGCGGTTCCCGGCCGGGGGGAGCGGGATCGGTCCCGAGCTGCACGGGGGGAGCGGGGCAGCGGCGGGGCCGGGGNTTCCTCCGGAGGAAGAGCAAGGTCCCAGCGAGGATTTTCTCTGCTGAAGCCGGACACCCCCGGGGGAAGCTCCGCTCAGCTTCGGCTGCAGGGATGGAGAGAGCCCGGGACGGCGCAGGGAGAGCGGGGGCTGGATCGGACGGACGGGGGACCGAGCAGGGGATGGATGGGTGGTAGAAATACCCGAGGAATAGCTCAATCTCTTGCCGTCATTCCCATTTCTGAAAGCTTTCACACCCCTGGAAAAGCTGACCATGAGCCCCCCCTCCTCGCCCTCTCCATTCACAGCCCACCCGGGGCCAGTCCCCGTCTCTTCCCGTTGTCCCGGGGAGGATGCGGGTTCTGGAGGGGCTGGAGTTCGCCTGGCCCCTGGCTCAGCTCCCCCTGAGGCAGCCGGGTTTGGGGGGGGGCTGCTCGGCAGCGAAAGGCGAGCTGCTGGCGCCCTCCGGAGGTCTCCCACCCCAGCCTGGCTGCAGGGCACGAGTTTGGGGGAAAAAAGGGCATTTTGAGGCTTTGCCCAGCAGAGGTCCCCGGTTGCCTTCCCAAGAGCACCCATGACCCCCCCCATCTCCGACCCCGAGGCATCTTGCTCAGCCCCCTCCCGGCTCTGAGCATCATGTACCGGTGGGACCCTGTGAGGCTGGTACAGACCCACCCTCCCCTCCCGAGGGGTTCTTCTCCTCCCGGGGTTCAGCAGCAAAGCTGCCGGTTTGCCCGACAGAAATAGAAACTGCTGGCACGGGAAAGAGCAGCAGCGGAGGGAAAATCCCCTTTCCCAGCACACCTCATCAGAGATGTGTTGGTACCTCCTGCATGCCAGGGCACACAGCACCAGCCTGGTTTTAGAGCTCCTTGGGACATCATCTGACTGCAATGGGCAGCAAAATTCAGGGTAGGGACCTGGAAACCCACCCGCTGGGTTGGGGAGACGTGGTTAAAACCAAGTAGGGGAAAACACGCCCCCCTGACATCACAATTCCCCCCAGAAAGGGGGAAAAGCACAATTAAAACCTGCCACGTCAGGGCTGACACCTCGAAAAGGGCCTGAGCCCAGCTCTGTTTGCCTCCCCAGTTCTCTAAAACCAGTCCCGTTTTCAATTTCAGGTCTTCTCACTATTTTTGTAATCTCACTGTCAACGAGCCAAACCAGAGCAAAATAAAGAAAGAGAACCGAGTGGGTTTGTCTATATTAGGAAATCCCTCTAAATATACCCCCGAGTTTGTGCAGAGCTCTCACGGAGACCCACAACTACTCCATACTGTGCTCGTGACAGATGATTTGAAGTTAGCAATTAACTGGGTTGAATGAAATTGATGTAAATCTTCATTAAAGCTGCATTTAGTGCACTTGGGCAGGTTTGGCACCTGTGGAATTCCTCAGCACAGCCCCAGCAGCACAGCACCATCCATCTCAGCCTTGCTCCAGTGATGGCCTTGCCCTCAGAGAACTTCAGGCATCGATTTTTGACAGGTTTAGAAATTATTCCCCTTCCTGGGTCTCTGAAGTTAAGGGCAAAAATACTCGAGCATCAAGATAGATGGATATGAGTCACGGCTAAACTGATTTATTCCAACTATTACTCATTAATTGCGCTGAAACCCTCAGCCTAATTCTGATGCCCCTGGGAGGCGTCGCACAGAAGTGGTGCCAGGGACTTTACAAGCTATTTTGGAGGTAAGCCTCACATTTTGGCCATCTTCTATTTTCCAGGGGGCACTGGATGAGTCACCAGTGACTAAGTAATAGGTTACAGCCTCACCATTTCTGATGAGTAATAGGGTGTGCAAGAAGATCTAACCCATGGGGTAAGTCACTAAACAGGCACATGATTAAAAGGCCGACCCTGGCAGCGAGGCAGATTGGCAGAGCCCGTAATAAATCACCCGAATTATTAGTAAAGGAAACAGTTGCTTCCTCTGACAAATAATTAGCACATTTATAGTAAACAGGCACCTCAGGACGGGCCATGCAAATCTCCCCAGCATGGGGACAAAGGGCTGAAAGGCTGATGTTGTTTTCTTTTCTGCAGCTCTTACTAAGAACAAGAGCAACTCAGCAGTTGACAGAGGTGTGGGGAGCAGCCCCAGCCCCCCCCCCAGGCCTGCAGCCACCCTGTCCCACACCAGCCACCTGCTGTTTCCACCCCCATGGGCCCTGTGGGACTTCTGGGGGGGTGCTCAAAAGGTGGTGTAGGTTTTGAAGGTGGAGAGATCATAGAATCACAGAATAGTTTGGGTGGGAAGGGACCTTTCAAGCTCGTCTCATCCAACCTCCTTGCAGGGAGAGAGACAACTAGAGCAGGTTGCTCAGAGCCCAACCTCCCCTGCAATGGTTCCAGGGATGGGGCAGCCACCACCTCTCTGGGCAACCTGGCACAGGCTCTCACCACCCTCAGCAGCAACAACTTCTCTCTAGTCTAACTCTGCCTCTTTTAGTTTAAACCCATCACCCCTTGTCCTGTCCCAACAGGCCCTGCTCAAAAGTCTGTCCCCATCTCTCTTATAAGCCCCTTTAAGTGCTCCAGAGGGTCTCCACAGAGCAGAGGGACAGGATCCCCCTCCTCACCCTGCTGCTCCAGCTTTTCTTCCACTAGTATCCCCAAGTCTTTCTCCACAGAGCTGCAGTCAATGGGTAGGTGATGGGAAGATGTGGATGCAGAGATGGATGAAGGAAGGGATGAAAGGATGGATGTAGGAAGGGATGAAGGGATAGATGAAGGAAGGGATGTAGGGATAGATGGATGAGGGATGCAGGGATGGATAAGGGATGCAGGGATGGATGAGGGAAGGGATGCAGGGATGGATGAAGGAAGGGATGTAGGGATGGAGGCATGGAAGATGCAGGGATGGATGAAGGAAGTGATGCAGGAAGGGATGCAGGGATGGATGAAGGAAGGGATGCAGGGATGGATGAAGGAAGGGATGCAGGGATGGATGCAGGGAGGGTTGCAGGGAGGGGATGGAGGTACAACTCTGCTCCAGGGAGGTGCCTCACCCCTGCTGGCTGTCGGGGGGGCGAGGGGCCCGTGGCTGCTCCCGTCCCCGCTGCAGCCCCCGCTTCCTGCGCAGCTCGGCTGGGCCTGGGCAGGATGTCGCTGCCTGAACCTCAGCGCTGCAGCTCGCAACCAAAAAAGCCGCCGATCGTTTCCTGTCAATATTCACGGGGCTTTCTCAGCCCCGGTGGTTCCCAGCCCCGCAGACCCGGGCACAGGCTGGGCTGGCTCCCTGGAGCTGGGCACCTCCTCTGCCAAGCCCCAGCATCCTCACTGGGGGTCCTGGCAGCCCCCCCTGGGCCTGCAGCTCCCAGCACCCCCCCTGGGCTGTCCATAAAGAGATTTTTTATTAAGAAATCAAAGGGAATGGGGGGATTTGGGAGAGAGCTGACACCCTTTTGCATCCCTGGGTGCTCTACAGTAAAGGTGTGCAGCAGGCACAGCAGAGCTTTGGGCAGCTCCAGGCATGACTTTTTCTGCAGAGCTCTGTAATGGAGTCTTTGACATACTGGAAACCAGCTTGAGAAGTCATTATATACATATATATAGAAGTATATACATTGGGAATGTGGGAGGAGGGGAGGAGAAAGCCTGACCCTGGCAAGCTGGACCATTGGCTTGGCAGCAGGGGGACGGGGGACGGTGTTACCCACCAGTTCTCCCCCATCTCACCGTGCCAAGGGGCCTGCCCAGCTCCAGGGGATCCCAGCCCTTGGGGGATCTCTTCAGCCTGGAACAAGGACCTGGGTTTCACTGCGGGGCTGTTACCTTCAGGCTCTTACCTCAGGCTTCCTGTCTTAAAGGCCATTTCCGACAGTGAAGCCAAGACCTGAACACACAATCACAAGCGAAGCTGATGCAATGCTCTGAACCTGCACCAGGACGTCAGAACAGGGTGTTTAATTAAACTGCTTTGCAAGCCAATTAAAGGAGAGCAACTGGTGGGTGCAGGCAAAGCTTCAGTTACTGCCGAGGATGTTTTGAAGGCACTAAAACCAGAGGAATGTGAGGAAAAAGTCCCAAGGCACAAAGGGAAACAGGTGCCTGAGTGCCATTAAATGAGATCTGGTTGTGATTATTAATCCCCCCCTTCCACATCAGGACTTGGGCCCCACCCTCTGTCATGCCAATCCCCCCCGGGAGGGTTGAAATCCCCTCAGAAGCCTTGGTCCTGCCCCATGCACACCAGCAGAGCTTTGGGCACACCAGGAGATGGGAGCAGCTCCAACGCTTGGGTCAGGTTTAAAGCCAGAGCATCTGCTTGGGTTCCTCAGCATGGGCTTGAAAGCCTGAATCCAGACTCCCTAAAAACACTCTTGGTTTTGGACCCAGACCACATCACTTATTCTGCTGGTAATTGTTGTGTACTTTCGCTGCCTAATGTAAATAATAATAACAATAATATGACACTAATAAGTCCTTGGCTCTGCCTCCCCGTAGGGAATTAGCCTAATTGGTCTCTTGAAGTTCCTCCCAAAGCAATGTTTATGGGATTTTATGGCTATCCCATTAGGTTTGTTAAACTGGACTTGGTTTAGAGATGTTCCTCAACTGCAGCAGATTCGTTCTTGCAGGAGTAAATGAAGAAACAGTTGGAATCCATGATCTAGAGGAATCCCCATCACCCCAGTGGGACAGGACAGCCAGGTAAGTGGGCTGGGAAGTGGTCAGAAATATGGGTCTGCCACGAGAAAACCTTTTGGGGCAAAAAGAGAGTGATTCTAACAACCCCTTCAAAATAGTTCCACTCATAAAAGAGTCATTTAGCACCAAAAGCAAGTTTGTCATCTTCCTGTACAATGCCCCACCATATTAATCAATTTTACTGTGTTGCTTGCATCAAAACCATGCAGACAAATATTACGTGATTTAAGCTGCTAGAGGGGAAAAAAAAAAAAAGAGAGAGGCATAGAAGATCTTTCAATCACTCCTTTTTTCCTTTATAAGTCATTAATGGCCCGATTTCCTTTCAAAGTTGTCGGTGACATCATTGTTTCCTTCCAAGGGCCTTAATGACATTGTTTAATGAATAATAAATCGCACTCACACGGTGCTTGTGTCAGACAAACAGCCCCACAAGTGCTGGGCAGCAGGGAACTGGGGGGACAAAGGGGGAAAATGAGGCACAAAGGGAGGAAGTGACTTGGCCAAGGGCAAAAGCTCCTGACGAAGCAGAGCTGGGTTTGGCTCTGGGCTTTTCTCGACACTCTGAATCTTCTCGTGGGTGTTTGTACCTCAGCATTCGGCCCATGAGGGAGCAAGCATGAAGGAACCCAGCTAAGAAAGGGCAAGCCCTGACTCAGTCCCTTCTGGAGGCTGCTTGGTTTAGTGCTTTGCAGGTATCTTCACTCAACAGAGTTGTTCCTTAAGAAAAGACGCCTTGGATGAATGTTTTTTGTAAAGATATGAGCTGTGAGGGTATGAGCAGGGCAGAAGAGAGGTGAAAAGCACGATGGGGGGGTGTAGGGGTGGTTAATGAAGAGCAGGGGCAAAGGTCTCCCTTGCCCTCCCCTGGGAGCGACGCTGCAGCTCCTGTTTAAACAGGGACTTTGCCTCTGCTGGTGGCAGAGCAGGTTCCCAGCTCCCATCCTGCAGAGAGGAGCCTTCCAAGGTCTCAGGGGGATTTTTCCTTGTCTGACGGTGGGGGAAAGAGAGTGAAGAGGCTTAATATAGTGTAGGAAAATGTGCACTATGGTGCTGAGTGGTGGCAGGTGGGGTTTCAACGGGTGGGAAGCCACCTCACCCATCTGGGGTGTAGAGAAATAGAACCATAGAATGATTTGGGCTGGAAAGGAGCTCTAGGATCACCAAGCCCAACTTTTGTCCAATATGTCAACATTTTGACCTCTTGTCCCTCCTGGCCTGTGAATATGGACCTTTTGTGGCTAGGAATTACATCAATTTTTGGTGGAGAGACAGGGAAAAAGTTGATACCCTTTGTAAACCCATCACAAACTCCAGAACTACCCCAGCAGCAGCATTATTTGTGTGAGAGGCAAAAAATAAACATGGGTGAAGTTTAGTGTGTACCACTGATCACACCTGATGACCTGTTGCTATCATTTCTCATTTTTATTCCTATTACAATGACTATTAATGATGCTGGTGGGAGACACAGAGGCTCTGGGTACCATGGAGCCCCTGGTGGTGCTGGGACAGGGCAGGAGGTGTGATAGGATGTCATTCATTCCTCGAGGGACCCAAATAGAGAAGGGACAAGCAAAATCACTTGCCTCAAGCCTTGCAGGTCAGCGGCAGAGCTGGATCCCACCTTTCCAGATCCACAGAATTATTCTCTGCCATAGATAATTTCCCTCTTCAAGGAGGGACACTCGTTGGCCTTGAAATTTGGCAACTCACATAAAATCCTTCCCTAAATCTTGAGGCACCACAGTATCCAAAGTAAAGGATACAGAGAAAAACATCCCAAGCAAAGCTTTAAAATAAGATGAGCTAAATTATGTGTATAAGCAACGTGTGTAGAGTTCTCCCTGTGCTGGGGAGTGTGTAGAGAGATGGAGGAGCTCAACCTACACGTGTCAGGGGGAAAGATGGAAGGTTTGGTCTAAAATAAGGAAAAACCTCCTAAAAGAGACATGATTTGGAGGTTCTCAGGTTGTGTCACGTGCTCCCCAGTGGCTGCTGCTCACAGAGGATAAGGTGTTGCTGCTGCTCTCTATGGAACCCATCCCATAGTTCCAATGGGGAGATTGATATTTTAAAGTGGTTTATACTTTGAAGTAGCAGCTCTTGCCAGCACTGTGGAGGAATTTGGGTGCCCAGCGAGGATTACTCCTCTTACCTGCACAATTCCCTCCTCCTCCAACCTGCCCAAGAGGAATAAGGTAAAATCTGATAGAGCCAACAGGGTTGTTAGATTTACCCACCCTATTTAGGCAAGTTCTAGCCCTCTTGGACCCAGATAAATCACAGCCCTTACTCAGGATGATCTCAAGTGACTGTTCCCCCATCAGTGAGGGAAGGAAGTGTCTCCATTCCCAGGAGGAGCCCTTGGAAGAGGCTGGGATCCTGCTCAGAGAGGCAATCTATCACTGCAGGCCATTAAGTGTGTCCATCCCGGTGCTTCCTTGCATCGACCCTTTGTGTGAGCCAAGCCTAAGGGCTCCTCTCGTATAGATCTGTCCTTACATCTCCTAAAAGCACCTGGAATTATCATAAGAAAGAGAAATTTTCTTGCCTTTCTTCTTGTTCTTGTCTTTAACACGGCATATATTGTATTTCATAGATAAAACAGGTGAGTACAAATAATCTGGAAAATGTGGTGCTATGGGCTTACACCCCAGTGAGAGTATTTTATTTATTATATCTTGAGCTTATTTATTATATATTGAGAATTTCTGTCTTGGGCCTTACACTCTAGTGAGAGCATCTTATTTATTATAGCTTGAGATTATTTATTATATATTGAGAATTTCTGTCTCAGGCCTTATACCCTAGTGAGAATATTTTATTTTTGAGAATTTCCATCTCGGGCCTTACACCCTAGTCAGAGTATTTTATTTATTATATCTTGAGCATTTCTATCTCAGGCCTTACACCCTAGTCAGAGTATTTTATTTATTATATCTTGAGAATTTCCACCTCAGGCCTTACACCCTAGTGAGAGTATTTTGTTTATTATATCTATAGTTTATATTATATCTCTATATATAGTTTCCATCTCAGGCACTTAGAGGATATCTAAATTGATGCTATTTTATAAATACCAAGCAAGCAAATGCAAAGGATCCCCCTGAAAAGCAAAGATCGCCTGTAACAAAGACCCTGCAGCCAGAGATAAGGCAATAACTCCTGTATGAGCTTGTTCCCTTATCCATAATTTTCTAGATACAGTGGTAAAGGACTAAGTTAAGCAACACCTCCTGCAGCTGAGCTCTGCAGTTATGGCTGAGACACACAAGGACAGTGGCTCCCATGAGGCAGCTCCTACCACTTTAATTTCTCCAGCCTCCTCCCTGGGTTGCAGGAACTGATAAAACAACCAAGGGCCAATCTCAATGAAGTCTCTGCCTTGTCTCGGCTTTCCCAGTCCCAACTTTCCCCCAAATTTTTCTCGTGCCCTTTCCTCCCTGGCCTGGCCTTTCCTCACCGCAGGGATTAGTTCTGTAAATGGGAACTTAATCCCCTAAAGGCAAATTTGCAGTTCAAGTCCAAGTGTCTGCTCCGCACGGCCAAGGGAACCAAGACCCTGGGGGATGTTTAGCATTTTGTCCCCCAGCCCAAGACAATCTCCAGCCCCAAGCATCTCCTCCAGGTTACAAAGGCAACCAGACAGATTTTCCCCTCCCTTTTTTTCTTTTTAAACAAGTTCATAGCACAATAGATAAAAGCCAAAAAAAAAAAAAAGAAAAAAAAGAGGGGGAGAGGAGGGGAAACCCTCCCAGAAAAGTGAGCTAAGGCTGAGTGAATTTCCAGCAATGTGGTGACCGTATTGCCTGCCCCTGTGGCTCTCAAAGGAATGCAATAAAAGGAAGACAGCAACTCAGCAGGCGGCTTCTCGGGGCGCCGGCTGCCTCCCAGCCCCTTGATGTAACGCTTGAACAGGTGCAAAAGAAAGGATGCTAAAGTGGGGGTTGTTAGGGCTGCTGGAATGGGTTTCCTCTCCGCTCTCTGATGGGCAGAGGGTGGGTTTTTTTTTTTAAAGGGATAGAGAATCGGAGGATCGTTAAGGTTGGAAAAGACCTCCAAGATCATCAAGCCCATATAGAATTATAGGATGGTTTGGGGTGGAAGGGATCTCCAAAGGTCATCTAGTCCAACCCCCCTACAAGAAGCAGGGACATCTCTACCTAGGGCAGGTTGCTCAGAGACCCATCAGAGGATGGGGCCTCCATCACCTATCTGAGCAACCTATTCCAGTGATCCACCACCCTCATATTAAAGAACTTTTTCCCAATGCCCAACCTAAATCTATTCTTTCCAAGCTTAAAACTATGACCCCTCATCCTATTGCTACAAACCCCCATTTGGGGGACCTTTCAAGGGTTACCTGTCACAAGGGTGACACTTTGAGCAAGGAGAGGGTCTCCAGGATAGGAGATGTTGATGGTGTTTCAGGAGGCGTTTTTTCATGGGGACATCGTGGTGGGCGGGTAAGAACTGACACAAGACATCATGAGACCTGAGCTCTGCTCCCTTGGAGCTGCTCCGTGTGCCCAGGCCGATGATTTTAGGTAGAGCTGGAGCTGCTAGAACACGTTACATGAACTCCTTGGGTTCCTCCTAGGCCTCTTTTCGAACATTTCATTATTTTCGTGCCCTGTGCTTGGGTTTTCCTCCTTTCTCCTTGCCTGTCCCAGATGATGTGTCCAAGGCAAGGGTTGTTCTCATGGTACATAACATGGTGTGGACTTTCGGGACCTGCAGGTGCAACCCCATCAGCATCACTGTGGGATTTTTTTTGCTTTTTCCTGCTTTCCCAGCCGACTTCCACCGCTCGTCCTGCTGGCCACAAACCCCCGAGGGGAGGCATTTACCTCCCTAAAGCCACCAAAACAGGTGCCAAGGGGTTAAAAGCTCCTCCCGGAGGAGCCTCGGGGAGCAGGACGGGCGGTGGCGCTCGCGGAGCCCCGATCCGCCGGAGGAATTGCGGGATAATGGGATTTGCGGAGCGGTCCCAACTCATCCCTCCGGAGCGATCCATGTTGACTGGCTCGGGCACGCATCCAGCGGTTTGCACACACGGGTGCACACTCGGATTCCTGCTCGGTTTGCTCGGGAGAGGATGGGGAGGAAGAGGAGGGGTGGAGGATGGGGAGGTGATGGGG
>VYZX01008993.1:202428-228527 GCA_013401335.1 Brachypteracias leptosomus
GGGTCGTTACCGGGAGCCCGCGGGGGTGAGGGGGGGTCGCGGAGATGGGGGTGTCTCCGTCCGTCCGTGTGTCCCCCCCCTCCCAAACCCCGGTGCCCCGGGAAGGGCGGGATGCTGAGCCCCGGGTGGGGAGAGCAGCGGCAGCCCCCGGGGGTCCCGTACCCGGGGAACCCCCCGGGAGGGGGGGGGGGCCGGGGGTGCCCCCCCCCAGGGGCGGGAGCTGCTNCCCGGAGGGCGATTTGCATTTTAAATGACTCGGAGCACGCCCCGAACGCACCGTATCGAGCTGGAAAGTTTGTCCTCAGGTCTCCAAACACACCCATCAAAAATAATGATAATAATGATAATAATAAATAATAATTTTTAAAAAAATCTGCTTTCCTTCCAATCCAGCAGAAAGGCTGGGTGATTATCCTGCACGGGTTGTTTTGAATCACACGAAGGTTTCTGGGCTCATCTGGCATGTCTGTTTTTCCAGCTATTATTATCCGATCCATCTCCAGCCTCTTCCTGGCTCATCCCTCCTCGGTGTCTTTGCTGCTCGCTCCCATCCCCAGCTGCGTGTCCTGCTCTGCCAGGCAGGTCCCTGGCTCTGCAGGTTGGGCTTTTCTTGCTTTCCCCACCTTCGGGGGAGCTGAGCTCGCAGGTTTAGTGAGAAGTCGCTCAGAACCAGGTGACTAAAGCAGAGTTCGAATGAGGAAGCGAAGCTGGAGGGGGTTTCACTTCGGTCAGAGGCGATGCTCGGGTGGCTCCTGGCACCAGGGTTCCTCTGAGCGACCTGGTGTTTAATTTTCCTGGTCTAAGTCTTCCATTCTTCCCGTTATTTATCAAACCACATGCTAGAGAGTAGGTTTCTTCATCGCTCTCTGTTTTGGAGGGGGATAAAGGGCATTGACATCCTTGTGTCCACTCCCAAGACTGAAGTAAACATTTTTGTTTGCTGGCAAGAACAGTTTGAAATGCACAAGAACAATTTGAAATGCACAAGAACAGTTTAAAATGTATAAGAACAGTTTAAAACATTCAACACTTTCATTCTTTTAAGGTGCCATCCAGGCCCACCCAGGGAAGTAGGTGCTTGGTGTTGTTTTGGTTGTTAGAAAAGTCTCCAAGAGGACACCACGTGTGTGCTTGTTTGGGAAACCCAACTGTCTATTTAGGTCTTGGAAGAGTCCTTCAGGATACGATAGCTCCTGAGGAGTGGAGCAGCGTGTAGTGGATGTTCTGCAGCCCTCAGAGCCTGCTCATCAGGCTGGTGTTTGGGGAGGCTTTGATTTCCTAAATAGAAACAAACCACTGGCGGGGATCAGCCAGGTCATCTGGTGTCATTCCGTGCAACCTCACACTGGGTCTGGTATCTCTGTGCTGCTGGAATATCCACAAAACCAGAGTTACCTTCTGAAATCACTGTGCAGTTAAAGAAAGAACCCTGTGTTTTTAAAGAACTTGGATTATAGCTCCACTTCAGGGCTGGTTCTTCAAACTGTTGGTTGGAAATCTTACCCTTCCAGTAAAAAATTGAACATGTTACCCAAAGCATCTGCTCTAATGATACTTAAGAACGTGTAGAACTCGTGGTTTTGACTCTGCCAGATTTGTGCTCTGCATTTTTCCTTGTTTTCTTCCTTGTTTTGGAGGCAGCGAGCACAGAAGCTCGTGCTGGCTCCAGCTGAGTGCTCGCTGCTGGCCCCAAGCCCACTGCTAAAGATGGACCCAGGGCAGGCTCCTCTGCCTCTGCTTTCATCTACTTTCTATTTCCCTCTGTGGATGCCTCATCTCGTAGGCAGCTCCTTCATTTAACTCTACAATTGCATCGCTCTCCTGGCTGATGGGGAGTATTAGGCATGAGAGAGATGGAGAGAACCCCTCGTGGGTCGTGCCTGGGCCATCCCCCAGGGAACACCCCAGGATTGCTTCCAGCAGGATATTTTCGGATGCTTTGTCCAACCTAGTTTCTGATGTCTCGAGTGGCTGGGATTCCATTCCAACCACCAGTTCTTCCGGAATAAAGAAGATATGATTTGTTCTTTCCTAGGAGACTCCTATTCCCTGGGCTGAGGTGCATATCTTCTTACCATGATCTCCACCAGCCTCTCTTGCTTTAAACCCACCTGCGTGGTGACCAGGAGCCCTTTCAGGGTCAGAAACCCTTCTTTTGGGACTCTTAAAGACTGTCCTTGGATGGTCAGAGGGTGAAGAACACTGAAGGAAGCAAACAGTCTGCAAGTGATGCTGCCCCATCAGAGAAGGGAGCTTCAGAGGGAGACCCTGAGAGCATCAGTAGTGGTGTAGAAAGCAAGAGGGGTGCATGGTATAGCTGGAGAAATCCAGCATTTGTGTTGGGTTACCAGCTGGAGACTTAACACAGAACCTGTTCCCAGGAGCAGTCCTGAAAAGCCCCAATTCAGTGATCTCAGGAGTGTGCTGGGAAGGGCTGGGGCTGCATGTGGTTTGTGGGCTGGAGAAACAGGAGTTTCTCTTGGTGCCTGAATTCTCACTGAGATTATTTCCTTTGTGATGCTGAGATTTTATCTTAGTCCTGATTATGGTTCAGGTGCTTCATAGCCACCAGTGACACTGGTGGAGTTAAGGGGTAAGAAATGGCTCCGTTTGTGTTTCACTGGCCCAGACTTAGTTTATGAAGCACTCGATTCCCACTTAGGCCAGAAGGTTTCAGACTGGGCATGAGCTTATTTGAAAACGTGAATAATTGTCTAACACTGGACCTCTTGGAAACTAGAAACAGGAATAAAACATGGTGTAAATGTAATTTTGGGGTTTGTCCCTCATCTCCGACCCATAACAGCTCTGGCAAACTTTTAGATACACCTGAGAAATTCAACAGTTGATTTAAAGATGGTCTAATGAACTCTCTTTGCTTTTCTCCCAGCTTGCTATGGAATTGTCCAGGTTCCTACTGGCCCCTGGTTCTGTCGGAAATGTGAATCTCAAGAGAGAGCCGCCCGGGTGGTGAGTACAAAATGCTCTTGGACTTACACTAAATAAGGTTCCTCGATGCCCTCCGTGTCTGTGCTGGAAGCAGCAAGGTCCCCTGGCAGAAGCTCTGCCTCTAACCTGCCCTGTCTCATTTATACAATAGAAATAATCGTATCAAACAATTTTCTACAACACTTTTTGCCATTTTTATGAAGATGTTGCTGGAGGTGCTTTGAAGCACTTTATCAGTGACAACAGTTTTGAGTCGAGAGACCTCAGTTTTCTTAAAAAAATAACAGAAGGTGGTTAAAATAACTAGGAAGTGGTTTCCTTGCTTTTTTTTAATTCAGCTCCTCAGGAAGTTTTGGAGCAGAGGGAAGTTGGCATCACCTGAGCTGCTGCTCTGCTGTCAGAGTTATCACGGGGATTGACAGGACGGGTTGGCAACAGCATCTCGCAGCAACAGCCTCCTGCAGAAAGTCTTGGGAGTCTGTAAAGGAGCAGAGAAAATGACAGGAAGCTGGAGCTGGGCTGAGTTTCTGTCTGAGCAGCAATTTAGCAGCGCAGAACATTTTACAAATGTTCTTAATTAATTCTGGCATTTCCCGGTGAGGCAGGAGAGTGGAAACAATCAGGCCAGGGCTGCCTCGTAGGGCTGCCTGGTAAACTAGGCTGGGGGTTCAGAGCACACCAGCTCCTCTGTGGTAACTCCTCATGTGAACCCTTGTCAGATATGACCCCGCCAACCAAGCCCTGGGGTGCTGAGGTGTGGATCTTCACCATGTTCATTATGCTGTGGATGTGGCTTTTGATGTAGTAAATCCAGGGTAGAATCATAGAGTCATCACGGTTGGAAAGAACCTCTAGGAGCATCAAGTCCAACCTTCATCCCAACATCTCCCTGACCCCCAGACCATGTCCCAAAGCTCCACATCTACTCATTTGTTGAACCCCTCCAGGGATGGTGACTCCAGCACCTCCCTGGGCAGCCTGGGCCAGTCCTTGACCACTCTGCCAGTAAAGAACTTCTTCTTATGTCCAATCTAAACTTCCCCTGGCACAACTTGAGGCCATTTCCTCTCATCCTTTGCTCTCTTAAAGATGGATTTCAGTTAAACTCCAGCTTTCCTTAGATACAAAAGGCTTCACTCAGCACAGATTGTGACTGGTTTAGGTGATTCTAAAGAACACCCCTGGAGAAGCTGGTGGAGATGCCTCTGAAAAGGGGGGATCTGTGCCCGCTGAGCAAACAGCATCCTCCAGCTCTGCTCCATCTCTGGGCTCTCTGCTTGCAAAAGTTTAATCTGCTCCACAGATGGGTGAAGAACTTGGCAGAGATGAGCAGAGGGGGGGTGGAATTAGGTATCCGTGCCACGCTCTCCACATTGCATTAACTCATTCCTCATTGGGAGGGTAAACGAGACCAGACCCTCAGACCTGAGCTCTTTCCCTGCTCTAAGATGCTGCTTTTATGTGCACTGCAGTAAAGGAGATCAAATGGGGCTTTGAGCAGCTTTAACATCCTGGAGATGGTTTCATAGCAGAGGAAGGAATTTGGGTTTCATGGGCCTCCTACCCCCATGCGGGCAGAGAAGCTCTTCAGCCTCCACCACAATTCAGTGTGGCTGTAGTGTACACACGAGTCTTCCTCACCTGTGCTCAGTGCAAGGGCTGGAACTTCTCTTTTACACATTATATACATCAAACTGCCTCTGAGGTATCAAGAAAACAATATCCCCCCCCAGGCAGCTCCTTATTTAACTCGCCCTGGGTGAAATCTGTTAGACAAAGCGTGGTGGGCTCCGGTCATGCCCTTCGGTCCCGTGGCATTCAGCCTTGCTGCTCTGCTGACTGCACGGTGATAATCTGCCTTCCTGAGGGTGCTTTCCTATCTAAATCCCTCACCTCTCCAGCTGAACACCAGCAGTCATAGCAACAGCCACGCAGATGGGTACGTGCTTAAAAAGGAGCTGGTTCTTTGATGTAGGGGAGCGGCGTGATCAGAGCGAGGGGATGAGTCGGGTCTTGGGAGGTCTGTGCTGCTCAAACACCCGGAGTTTGGGCTGTATGGTCCAGCCAGGCTCTTCCCCTGCCCTGGCTTCATGGCACCTCCCTGTGCCCAGCATTCCCCAGCTGCACCCGGGGCATTACCAGCCTGCAGATCCCTCAGGATCTTCCTGGAGAGATGCCAGGAACGATGCGGCCACGTGAGCACTAAATACACCGGCACTGTTTGTGTTCCTTTCATAAGGACAAGAGGAAAAACGATGGTTTTTCTTCCCACATCTCCCTTGGTAGAAGGATCTTAAAGCAGTTCACAGGTTTTTTTTGTCCGTGCAAATGTATTTATTGGCTAAATATTTATACTTTTGCTTTGAAGAGGAGCTATGGAGGATATTATACTCCTTAGTGCGTGCTTTAAAACAGAAGTGCCCTGACTTCTGTGTCTCCTCTTTGGAGAAATGGAAAGAATGGAGAACATTATAATCCTTTGAGTGCTTTAAACCATGTTTCCTGATTTCTGTGTCTCTCCTTTGGAGAGATGGACTCAGTCCCCTCTTCAGCTTTGCAAGGAGAGCTCAGGAGCAACTTCCAGTCGCTTGGTGGTAGATCCTGGAGTGAGAAGCCCCAGGGGGGTGAGGAGCTCTAACCTTACCCACCACAACCTGCCTTCAATCAGCCAAGCTCTGCTCTTAGAGCTGAGATAAACCCCCGGAGCTCTCCTTGGCCTCTGCAGGTGGAATGAAAGGCAGAGGTAGCACTAATCCCTGCTCAGCCCCCTCCTCAGATGCTGGGGTCCCTGAAGGATGCTGTGGACGGGGTTGTGCTTGCAGGGAGCGACTGAAAGCTCCTCCACTTTGTAATCAAATTGTCTGGGAAGCCCGGTGAGCTGGGATGGCCAGAGGGCACTCATGTGAGGGATCATGTGAAGGCTTTAGCTGTCATTGGGAGGCAGGGCTATTAAAAAGTCTGGTGTGGGGCCGATGGAGCTGTTAACCCCTCTTGTTACAATCAGAGCTTTGCTAATCGCGTGGTGGGAGAGCTGCTTTGATCTGAGGGGTGGAGGGGAGAGCCGAGGGGCCTTTTCAAGTGCAAATTTCTTATTACAGTGTCTGGGTTAACCCAGTTCTTGGCTGTGCTGGGCTTTCCATAGTAATTGTGAGAGCAGCTCTCCCGTCCTCCGGCAGCCAGGACCTAAGCAGGAGCAGCCAGAAGCATCTCCTGGGGTCACCCATCCCACCTTCAACCTGTGCTGCATGGAAAGCAAGATGGGCAGATGATGGTGACACTGCTTTTTGTCCCCTCACCTCTTATTTCAGGGATTTTGGGCCTGTTTGACAGCCCCTCTTGCTTGATCCCACATTTGAGGGTTGGGCTGAGCCTCCTGAGCCCATTGCTTTGCAACCCTATTTCTTGTGCCCATCTGTCCGGGAGTTGAAACTTCAGCAGAGGTTTTGCTGGAGGAAAAACAACTTTGTGGAAGGTCCTCAGGGACTCCTCAGCTGCAGATGCTTCTGCTCGTGGCCAGTTATTGCTCAATCTGTGGGTGTTTTTCATGGCATGGACAACCTGGCCCATGATGCTCTCCAGAGCTGAGAGATCACAGCAAAGAGAACTCGGGGTCCTGCACACTCATAGTGGCACCATCTCGCTCTGACACCACGGGCCTCATTTCAAAACTCTCTGACAAAGCAAGTTTTTCACAGAAAAACAGGGTTTGTTTGGGTTTTGGTTTGGGGTTTTAACGAATCAGGCATCTCTGTGAGGGAACGAGGAGGTTTGTGCCTCACGGGGTTTTGAGCCTTTTTCAAAGTCAAAAAAAAAAAGCATGTAGAGATTTTCCTGGGGCTGCTGCTGCCCTTGGACCTGCTGTGAGGAGACTCATCTCTCATCACCCTATGGAGGACACAACCTGTCTCTCCCTCTCATGGTTTTCCCCCAAAGCAGCCATTAGTGACTGGGCACAGAGGGTCATCCCCATCTCTCAGAGCCCATCATGGTGCTGGCTCTGCAGCCTCCCACCCATCACGATGATGCTGAGGGAGCTTCCTCCACCCTCCTGAGTTTCAGGGACTCTCCAGCTTCAATGTTCCCCTCGTGCCCTCTCCATCACACCCCAAACCACCCCTGCAGTGGGTTTGGGGGGCGGCTGGGTGCTCACCCCCAGTCCCAGCCATCGGGGCTGGGCTCACCATGGTCCCCCCCAGCAAGAACATCACGACAGCCTCACCCCCCTCTCATGGGGCTGGAAAAAATATCGCAAGAGAGAAGGAAGGAAGGAAAAGGGCAAAGATAGATAATGGCTTCTTTTTATTTGCCTCCTGCTCTCTGACTCATGGTTTTCAGTTTTACTCCCCAACCACAAAGTCTGAAACCCTTTTTTTTTTTAAAAAAGCCCCATGAAAGTCAAGGTTCACTTGTAGCCTTTGTAGGCTCTTGGGCTGATGCTTCAGCCGCGTCCCCGGGATGATATTGAGCTGTGTCAGAGTATTTTAGTACCCAAACCACTCAGCCCTTCTTCCTCTTCCTCTCTTTGAAAGCAGCCCCACCTTTCACAGCCCTGGTTTAAATGACTCTGTCTCTCTGCTGGCCCCGTTCTCCAGGGACTCAAACTTAAACGTGGTGTTTCTGCTTCATTTCAAGAGATGTGAGCTGTGTCCCCACAAGGATGGAGCCCTGAAGAGGACTGACAACGGGGGTGAGTAGCTCTGCATGGGGCTGGGGGGTCACACAGACCTTCTGGGGTGGCTCTACTGGGTGTGGAATAATTCACTGCTGAGCCTGTGGCACCAAGGGGAGGCTCCAGAGGAAGGAGAACACTCTGTCCCTTCACTTTCTGAGGTCTCCATGGTGAGAAGACCTTTCCCCCTGGAGGGACCTGCTTGGCCTCTGGCTGGCATCAACCCCAGCCCCTGAAATGAGCTGGGTTTTGAGGTTAACCTGGCAGGGATTGGTGGTGTTCACAGAAATGGCACTTTTGTGCTTCACACTTGCACGGGGTGAGCCTCAAGTTATCGGAGCCTCAGCCTCGAGTCCCCCCCCGAGAGCCCGGAGCAGGGCACAGGAAAGATGCTTTTCCCTGTAGGATTTATCAGTGCTGCTTCCCAGGCTGTGGTGTGTGAAGGGCTGGTGAGTCTGGTTGCAGGTGGCAGAGCTTGTAGCTGGAGATGCTGCTGGCTCTATAAATCTAATTTTTCTCAAAACCCTGCTTTTCAGAGAGGTTCCTGTACCCACCAGCCACTTACCTTCATACACAAAGGGTTAACAAGGAGTTAAATTAGGCAAAGAGCTCTTTATTCTGATAGATCCCATGTTTAGAGAAGAAGCACCTTCTACAGCTGGTCCTAAGTGCCAAGAGCCTTAGTGCAATAGCACAAATATGGTGCTGGGGAATTTTATAATAACATATACACATATATAAACACATATATTAATAATTATGTATATATAAAAATAATAATATAAAAACAACATGCTATCTCATATCATAAATATATAAATATTTATATTTATTATATTATAATAATAGAAATAAATTTATATTAAATTATATATTTATGTATAATTACAATATTTATAATAAATTATATTATTTTTATAATATTATATATTACNTGAATCTTCCAAACGTGTTATTACATGGTTTGGTCTTGGGCCTGTGTAGACAGGCACAAGTGTCACAGCCACATCACTGCACAGAATTATATTGCCCAAGTCCTTGCAGTTCTGTAATTATGGATTTTAGTTCCACCTGCCCAGTGGGTCCCTCCCAGTTCCAGCTGAATCCCCTCAGTGCAGCAGCCACAGCAGTGTGGGTCAGCCCCCAAAGGCTCCTGACCTTCAAACTTCTCCTAGTTCTGTCCTACCCAGATGGAATTTCAACCTACACGTCTCATTTGGGAAGTGTCCTGCTGGATTTAGATTTTAACCTGGCTTGGCTGCTGAAAAAGAGCCTCCTTCAGCCCTTGACCAGAGCCAATAAAGGGAGCTTCATTTTGGGTGGCATGGACCTCCATGGCAGACCTGTCCCCTCAGCACCATTTACTCCTGGCTGCCTCCCCTGGGCTTGGGAAGGTCTCAACCCTGGGTCTCAAGTGCTGAGAAGGTGCTTGAAGGATGCTGAGCATTGGACCTTCCTTTTCCCAAAGAAACCTCTGCTTTCTCTCTGAACCTGGAGGTGGTATCTGTCCATCCTTCACCCACAAAGCATTTCATTCCTAACCAAGCTCCAACAAGCAATATTCCACATCTAACTTAGGTTGGCTCCCATCCTCTACTCCTCCTCCTCTCCCTTCCATGTTTGTCTCCAGCCTTGTCTGAGCCTGAGGCTCTCCTGGGTTGCCCCATATGAATCTCCACTCTCTGGTTCTCTTCCCCAGGGTGGGCCCATGTGGTCTGTGCCTTGTACATCCCAGAGGTGCAGTTTGCCAACGTGCTCACCATGGAGCCCATAGTCCTGCAGTACGTCCCCCACGACCGCTTCAACAAGGTGAGTCCAGTTCTTCAACCAGGTAAGGCCAGTTCTTCCTCCTGCTGCCCCATCTGGGCTTTTTTGGGGTCACCTTACTCTACCATATCTCCTCTTGGCTGTTTTGGGGTCATCCTACTCTACCATATCTCCTGTCCAGGTTATTTGAAGTTCTAGGTCCTCGTATTCCTTTAAAAATCACTAACAAAGTAAATCCTTGTTCTTGTAAATAACTTTTTGGTCCTGCATTTCTCTCTTCCCCAAATCCCTGCAACTTGAGCAATCTCCACCTTGGAGCAGGTGCAGAGAAGGGCAACAAAGCTGGTGAGGGGTCTGGAGGTGTATGAGGAGAGCCTGCGGGAACTTGGGTTGTTGAGCTTGGGGAAGAGGAGGCTGAGAGGAGCCCTCAGTGCTCTCTACAACTACCTAACAGGAGGTTGTGGTGAGGCTGGGGTTGGGCTCTTCTCCCAAGGAACTAATGACAGCACAAGAGGTGATGGCCTCAGGAGAGGTTTAGATTGGACATTAGGAAGAAGTTCTTCACTGACAGAGTGGTCAGGGACTGGCCCAGGCTGCCCAGGGAGGTGCTGGAGTCACCATCCCTGGAGGGGTTCAACAAACGAGTAGATGTGGAGCTTTGGGACATGGTCTGGGGGTCAGGGAGAGGTTGGACTTGATGATCCTGGAGGCCCTTCCCACCTAAACCATTCTCTGATTCTATGAGTTGTGTGCTGGTTGCAGCACATTTGATCTGACACGGTTGTTATCTGAGGAGAAAACGTGTGAACTTCTTGCATGCCACCAAGAAACAACCCAGAGCTGCTGTCACGGGAGGGAGATGACTGGACACGGCCTTAGGTGGACAGTGAGAGTCGAGCAGATATTTTGTCAGCCTCTTTGAGAACTTTTCCTCCTTCTTTCTTTGCAGACCTGCTACATCTGTGAGGAGCAGGGCAGGGAGAGCAAAGCAGCCTCAGGAGCCTGCATGGCCTGTAACCGGCACGGCTGCCGCCAAGCCTTCCACGTCACCTGGTGAGCTCCACACATCCCCCCACATCCCCCCCTCATCATCACCCCACATCCCCCCCTCATCATCACCCCCAGCTCCTGCTGCCCTGGCTTGGAGGCCACCCCAAACGGGTGGTGTTGGGCGTTGGGCTCATCCCCCTGGGTTTGTTTTGTGCCAGTTTGGGAGGGGAACTTCCCCACGGGGCTGAGGTTTCAGCCTTCCCTGCTGAGGAGAAGGTTGGGGATTTCCCTCAGAGGGTGGAATCCAAGAGCTGGGCTGAGTCACAAACCAGGAATGTTCCTTCACGTGCAGGGGAATCATCAGTTGATGTGATTTCCAGGGCTGATAGCCTCCAAACAACGTTGTCTACCCATGGGGCAGGGAGATTCCCAGCTCTGCATGGGTTCCTTGCCCATGAAATGTCTCTTGTTGGGATTGTTGCAGCTCTACAGACCTCCCTTAAGAGAAGCAGAAACGGCAAAGAGAATTTTGAAGATCTTAATATGGGTTAAAAACAATCTGAACGTTTCTCCTTGTCCTTTCATACCATTTTCCAAGCAGAGCAGGAAACTCCAGGACCTTGCCTGGGTATCCTGAGCTCTCCCTGTGGTGGGATGTGTGGGCTGGTTGTAGAATTTGCTTCATCCTTCTCCTAATTGCCTGTGTTGCAGTGCCCAGATGGCCGGCCTCTTGTGTGAAGAGGAAGTCCTTGAAGTCGACAATGTCAAATATTGTGGCTACTGCAAGTACCACTTCAATAAGATGGTGAGTTCCTCCAGCCCTGCAATGGGATTTTCTTGTCATGTCAAAGGCATCGTCTTCATCCTACCTTATGTCTGTGCTCAGAGCAGCCAGAAGTGCCAACAACACCTAAACATATGTCCCTATTCAGCCAGGAGTAAAGATTAATCTGGATTTTTGCATTTTTATAGCACTTTAAACCCTTCTTCAAAACTAGGGGTTGAATTCTTCCCATCTCTCTTGGTTTCCCTGGCCCAAGAGAAGTCCCAGGCCAGGAGAGCAGCTCCTGGAGCTCAGGAGCTCCGAGGATGCTCCAAGGAGTTGAGGGGGTAGCTCAGGCATCCTGGGTAGCACAGAGTGGCCAGAACTTCTGCCCGAGGACAAGGACAGCCCAGAAGAGACACGGAGTCATTTGCTGTTTGAGGGGTTTTGGGGCAAAGGACTTTCCCCTATTAATTACAATATGGAGAGGGAAGAGAGGAGCCCTTTTGCTGTCCTGCATAATGAGCAGACAGCTGCTCTGCCCCCTCCAGCAGAGGGGAAACGTGATCCTCCCTCCACCACTTCATGTCTCAGTGGCTCCTTTGTCGTTGGCCTTTCCCACTTTCCTTCCCACTTCTCGGCGCCGTCACACGGTGATGGACACCTTGAGCTTCCCCTCCAAGTCAGGCTGGAGGACACCTTCCCTGCCCTCCAGGTACCCTCAGGATCTGCCACGGGGGTAGCTCCATATCAGGTTCCTGATGCTGACATAGATAGCAGGAATTCTGCTGGTGCCTGGGCTCGGAGTGTCCTTCACACCCCCCGTGTCCCGCTCCAGACCGAGAGCTGGATGTTCATGAGGAGCACCTTGTCTGGGCAATGTTGCTGCTGCCATTTATCTTCTTGGTCTCTTAGCAGCTCTGCCTTTCATGTACCAGTGTCAGAAGGATTTGGAGGGGTTAGATCCACATGCTGTTCATAAACCCACTAGAATCATAGAATGGTTTGGGTTGGAAGGGACCTCCAAAGCTCATCTGGTCCAACCCCCTACACCAGCAGGGACATCTCTACCTAGGGCAGGTTGCTCGGAGCCCCATCAAGCCTGAGCTTGAATGTCTCCAGGGATGGGGCCTCCACCCCCTCTCTGGGCAACCTGTTCCAGTGTGGTCCCCATGCAAGGAACCGGGTTGGGCATCTGGTGCAGAAGGGGTTTGGTCCTGCATGTGGTAGACGAGCCATTTACTGTCCTTTGCTCACTGTGACAGCCAAAGCTGGACTCTATGACACTGTTTCCTCTCTTTTTCCTTTCCTCCTGCTCTCCAACTCCTCTCCCCTTCCCCACTTCCCTCAGAAGACCTCACGTCACTCTGGAGGTGGCTCCTTCATCGCGGGCAGAAGGAGCCGATCCACGTCCCCAGCTCAAGAGAAGCACGTGTCCCACCACGAAAGGCCAAAGAAGGTAAGAGCTGCCCAGGGCTTGTCCAGCCAGAGAGGCACCGTCCTGTGGGGAGGAGGTGAAGAGCGTGCAGGGATCTCACCTGAGATGGCTCCTCAGGTGAACCCTGACCCTGCAAAGGGCCTCCCAGGCAGAGCTGGGGATGGTGACTGTGTTTTGAAGCAGCAATGGGTGTGCAGATGGAGCAGCTCCACCCTGGGGGACGTGAGGCTGGGTTTGTGTGTGTAGATCATGCAGAACATGTGTGGGAAACGTGCAACTTCCCCCTTTCTGTCTCGTGTCATCACCTTGAAGATGAGGCTGGGCTGTGGTTTCCAGCTCCTGAGCTGGTCGGAGTGGAAGGAGTTTGGGTTTGAATGAGGCAGCTGGAGAACATGAACTGGAGGTCGTTGTCCTCCGACCCCAGAGTCCAAGTTTGAAAGGACAAAAGGAGAGGGATTAGTCACCTGCGTTGTGGGCAGCAGGTTAATTGCAGGCAAGGACAATAATTAGTATAAACCAGGCAGTGCTTTGGTGGATTAACCAGCCGCAGGGGTTCCACCTGCTCTGGGTCTGCTGCTGGAAGGAGTTTATCTTCATTAAACAATGATTTAGAAGAACGTTGTGTGCAGGTCTGGCTGGCACCAGAGTTATTTATCCAACTCTTGCTGGTTAAGATGTACTCCCCAGAACTGCTGCAGCGTTCAGGACGTGTTAGCAGCACGCCAAGGTTCATCATTAACCAGCTGGCACACGTGACAAATGCTCATGTTTCAAGGAAAAGCAGCAGAGAGAGTCCCAGAGACTCCTGGGTTCTGACAGGGCTGGAAGGGTCTGCACCAAAAGAAGTGAGGGAGCCTGAGACTTGTGGAGTGTTTGTTGTTTATGACAATAAATAGCCATGAAAGGCAGGACATGTGGGTTTTTTGGAGGATTGAGGTTCTAAGGCAAGTGGCAGCAGAATAATTAATATTTCCACCCCTCAATGGGTACAGTCTTTGCAATATCAGGACCCCAGGACATAGTAGGACCACCCTCCCTTGTACCCCATCTGTGCAGAGGGGCAGGATCTGAACCAGAAATAACTCAGAGAGGGATAGGACCAGTATGGTGTGATAGCTTCTGATCCTTTATGGGCCATATCCTGGTTGTTGTGAGCAGAGATCGATTGGTAGCTGCCAAGCAACCTCTGGATATGTTCCCCTCTAGCTAAAGAGCTGACCTGGTTGTGTAAACACGGCTGGTGATACCCCTGCAAACCCCAGCTGGGATCCTGCAGGTCTTGCCTGGCTTCTCTGGCTGTTTATTTCTTTATGATCTGTCTGTGTTGTGTTGCCCTGGGCATCCTCACTGGTTTGGAGGGGTTCTATTAGTGACCCGCATCCAGAAGCAGCCCGATGACTCCCAGTGGGTTATGTGACCTAAGCCTGGTGGCTCTCAGCCCAGTCTCCAGCGCACAAGGGCATCCAGGCTCTTAAAACCACCACAACCACCAGCTCAAACTGACTGACACCCTCCTGGCGTGCCCAGCTGGGAGCCCATAAATTCCCCAGGCAGGAAAGTCATCCCCTTTCTCTGTTTACAGCGGTTATCCCACAAGATCCAGCTTGAAACTCTGCCCACCACAGGCGGGACGTGCTTGGGATGCTTGCCCAGCCCCTACCTGATCCGTGGGCAAACAAGGGGAACCTCAGCCCTTCCTCTGGGGAGCCTGGTGTGCTCAGCTGTGCCAGGAGGGGGAGGGAGGCACCAGCGGGACCCGTGCCACGGGTGGGGAGAGGGCACTTGGCACAAGGTGAAGGGCTGGCCAGGCACGGGCTATTTTTATCCGGCGAGGGGGTGGGGGAAAGGGCAGGATGGTGGCAGCTTGGGAGAGCTCAGCTCTAATCACCCCTGACAGCCGGGGCAGGTCCAAGGCTGGGGACCCGAGCAGGGAGAGTTTCTATATTTGCCCAGCTCATGATGGGAGCGGGTCCAACGTGCCTGGCAGGTGGGAGCTGGGGAGGTGCCGCCGCTTCCCGGCTCTGCTTGGAAAGCAGGTCAGCAGCAGGGGGAGAGCACAAACTGGAGGGATGTGGGTTTATTTATAGGCTCCTCGGCGGCGCTTGCCACTATTGTTAGCCTCTGGGTTCCTCCAGAAACGTGCAGAGACTCCGTCTGGCTGCTGCCTCGCCAGCCCTTCCCCTCCGGATGGCTCCTTTGGCTTTGGCACATCCCACAGAGGCCCCTTCCAGGGCCGGGAGCGCTTGGCAGGGGTGTGAGAGCGGCTCCTTCCACTCGGAGAGGGAAGGGAAAGGAGGCCGAGGGGTGTGAGGCAGCTGGGATGGGCAGGGCGAGGAAGGCACTTGGCTCCCAGGGTAGCTCCCAGGGCTGGGAGGGAGCTGCTGGGGGTACCCAAGGGGTACCCAAAGGAGGGGTTGAGCCGTTAGTCCCGCATGGTTCTGGAGTACGTGACCAGCAGGGCATGATCTAATTGCATTTATTTGAGGGGAACTGGGCGTGCTGCTGAGCTGAGCTGAGGTCAAGCAGCTTTTCCTGCAGCCTGTCCAGCTGTGCAGCCAGCAGATCCCATCCTCCCGGAGCTGGAGGCATCACAGGGAGCTCAGCGCTCAGCAGCAGCCCCGAGCACGCCTGAGTCCCTTGGTGCAGGTGCTCCAGAAGGAGCTCAGTGCCTGACAGCTCCTTTCCCATGCAGGGCTGGGGCTCTTGACTTAGGCTTGAGGGAGGAAAACTCTGGCAGAGTTAATGACGACGTGATGGGCGAAGGATTTAACCCGGTGGCTCCAGTAAAAGAGCAAAGACTTGGGATTTGGCCTCCTGAGCCCCGCTGGAAAACAGTTGAGCGGTTGTGAAGAGTCTTGTTCTCTGCAGAACAAGGGACAATTGTGACGTGGGGCTGGCAGCCAGCCTCAGCAGCCCCTGCTTCTTGCACGAGCAAATGACACCAGCCCAAGCAGCTCCTTCTGTGCTGCCCTGAACATGGGAAAGCTCCAGGATTTGGGTTTCCCTCAGAACATACCAAGCCTTAGCAAAAGCAGCCCCCGTTTATTTCTTTGGGGTTGGCACTGCAGTGCATGAGCTCTCCCCTGTGGGAGCCTTCGCGGGGCTTGTTTGGTTAAAAAAAGAAAGAAGGAAGAAAGGAAGAAAACAATAGCTAAATACCAAGCAAACTCTGGCTGACGCAGAGGGGCTGAATGAGGTACAGATGTTCTGTCACCTTTATTGTCTGCCTGGAACGCCCAGAACAAAATGAGCTCGCTCCACGGGATGGGATTTGTCACGCCAGGAGCAGATGGGAGCACATGAGCATCTTCAGGCACCTACCCAAGGAGGGAGACACTCGTCCAGGGGGATCCTTAACAAGCACCTGGGACCCATGAGAAAAATCAGAAGAATTCTAGAGTCATAGGATTGGTTTGGTTGGAAGAGACCTTTAAGACTGTGGAGACCCATCCCTGCCAGGGCACCACTAACCCCTGGCCCTCAGCACCACATCTCCACACCTTGGAAACCCCTCCAGGGATGGGGACTCCACCACTAGCCTGGCACAGCCCTTCACAACCCTGACCACCAACAAATTGTTCCTCAGCTCCAGCCTCAGCCTCCCCTGGAGCAACTTGAGGCTGTTTCCTCCTCCTATCCATTCTTCTCCTATTGATTTGGGTATGGGACATCGTTACAAGAGGGATGGTCCCTGCCCAGGGATGAAGGAAAGAGAAACAAGCACTTGGAGCCAACCAGCCCCCCTGCAGTTGTTCCTCAGGTCTGGATACAGAACCAGTTCTCCACCATCATAACCCACCTTTAGCTGCTGAGCTGCTTCCCTGGCCGCTGTGGGGACGACTTTATTGGGGTACAGGGGCCGTGTCCATCCTGCCCCCATCCCTTTAGCCCAGACCAGAGCAGCACAGGAGCTCCCAGCCCTGCAGCACTGAGCAGATGCTCAGCAGAACCTCTGCTGCTCTGTCTGCACCTGATGCCAGCAGAAAACCAGCCAAGGATCCAGCCTGGCACATTCAGCTCACTGGAAAAGTTGTTCTGGGCTGAAATGGAAACCCAGGAGCTCTGGGAGGGGCTTTGTGTTCACATTGAGTCAGTGATAGGGGTCTGCTCCTTGGGGTTTTGTGTCCGTGCAGGCACCCAAGGGCAGAGGGGATGGGTTTGTCCAGGTGGGATGCAGGTGGAGCCCAGCAGGGATGTTTTGGGATGGAGCCCTGGACCTCAGCCTGCTCTGGTCGAGCTGGAGGAGCCTTGTTGAGTGGCATCCTTGGCCAGCTTTCTGTGGGGGTGTTTCAGCACCCCCAGCAAACCTTCCCTTAGGAGGTGCAGCGATGACTGGGGAGCACACAAAGCCCAGCCAGGGCTGGCCCCGAGTCCTTGGGTACAAAATCCTGTGAGCTCAAAGCAAACCCACAAAATCCCCAGCGTGGGGAGGGGTTTAGTGTCCCTCTGCCCATTGCTGCCTTCCTCCTCCTCCTCCTCACTGCAGCTGCCATGGCTGCAGCCCAGAGCCAGGCCTCCTCCTCCTCTCCTCCTCCTCCTCTGGGAGGGAGTTCAGAGAGCCTGGGAAAGAGGGAGGGAGCAGCGGAGCCCACTTGGCTCTTCCCAACCCTTCCCTCCCTCCTTCCCCTGCCCAAGCTCCTTTTAATGATCCAATTGCTGGTGTCCAGCAGATTAGAAGAGGGGGCTCGGGGAAGGGGAGCCGGAGGTGGGGAGAGCAGGAGGAGCTCTGCACAGCCCTTTCTTGGCAGCCACAGACCCCCTTGGGTTCCTCCGGCGCTTGGGGAGCTCCAAGGGAGCTTTGTGCCCCCTGGCACACCCCCCATGCGGCCAAGCTCCCCCCTCCCAGGGCCTGGCCAGCTCCGTGCCCACATGCCAAGCCCCAGCTGCTCAGCCCTGCATGGGGAGAGCTTGTTTTCCCTGTGGGGTGTTGCTGGGAGCAGGTTCCCCTTCCCAGAGGAGCCCAGCCGGGAGCACCCAGCCAGGTAGGGCTTGGCTTTTGCTTGCAGCCATGGGATGGGGGTGCTGGAAGGTCGGGTGGAAGGTTTCCTGCTCTCCTAGTGCATCCTCCCACCCTCCTCCTCCTGCTTCATGGCACAGGTCTCTGGGGGCTGTTGGCCTGGGCTGTGTGAAGTTTCCTGGAAGGAGGGTTTGCAAGGAGAGCGTCTGGGTGAGCTGGGTGCAGAAGAGCCAGGTGGGGAGGGGGCATTGCAGAGATAGGGGACCCCCCAGTGCTGCTTTCCCCCTCCCCTCCCTTTGCACCCCGTGGCTCCTGCAGGAAGCATTTGGAGCTTTCTGGTTCCTGGGGAGAACCCCCATGTTTAAAAGCCTCTGGTGCAAGCTGAGGAACACTCTGGGTTGTCTGAGGACCCCTGGCAGGAGAGCCAGGGGTGGTTGAGCACCCTGAGCATCCCAGTGCCTTGGTCTGGGGACAGCCCAGCCCGTCTGCAGAGTGGGGTTAATTGTCCTACTCATTAGTGCACTGTGGTTTTTGCAGTAATATTGAGGAAGGCATCAGATCCTGGTGCCTTTTCTAGTACCCAGAAGTATTAGAGAGTAACTGGAGGGTGGGAGGTGATGCTGCTGGGGGTGTGAAGGCAGCAGACACCCAGACTGTGCAAAGCCAGGGGTCTGGGGGTCAGGGAGATGTTGGACAGAGGTTGGACTTGATGATCCTAGAGGTGTTTTCCCACCTAAATGATTCTGTGATTCTAAGCTCCTGGGTGCCCTGTCCTGTGGGTTTCTGCTCTACTTGAGCAGAAGTGACACCAAGAGCCTGGAGAGGAGGTGGTGTGGGAGGGGGAGAGGTACTCGGTAAGCACCACGGAGGTGTGTTGGTGACCACAGAGCAGGGATGTGGAGCAGAAGTGGCACCAGGGCTGGGGTGGTTCTGGTTTCCAGACAGCCCTTGGAGCAGAGCACGAAGCCTGGTGTCTGTGGGACAGATTTTCTCTACAGCTTTGAGTTCAGTTGCTCAGCACATGGAGTTGGGGTGAGATCTTCAAACGAGCTCCATCCCCAGCGTTCAGCTTTTTTTGGAAAACCTGGTGGTTGATTCAAGCATTGAAATGGGAGCTGAAGCTCTCCAGAAATCTGGTCCCTCTTGTGCAGGCTGGGTCCTGCTGAACATGTACATATGTCCCCACTCCTCCGTACAGCAGTGACTGCTCAGTTCTCTGCTGGAGCCCCTGCAAAGGGGGGTTCAGACAGGAGCCAGCTGGGATTTCAGAGCTGGAAGATGTGAGCTTGGGGGTTGCCATCACCATGAAGTTGTGGGAGGTTTTGGGGTTCCCTGTGGTGAGAGGACATTCCTGCCTTTCCCCACACGTGTGTACGTGGGCGTGGAGGTTGGTTGCTGGGAGCCAAGGTGCTTTGGCTCTGCCTTGTCCCTTCTTGCCCACGATATGTGACACTAAAGCATCGTGGTGCTGTCTCAGTGGTGTTTGCAGCAACGTCTCTCATTCCCTCCTCTTGCAGCTTCATGATTTGGGATTCAGCTCTGAAAAGGAGGAATAAGCTCTGCGGTATTCCAGGAGTTTAAGGGCCATGGGTTTGTGCAGTTATTTGGCAGCATCTGTTGTAATGAGGTGTCAGGCTCCTGTTTTCCACCCCTGGCTGCCGTGAGTGGCACTGGCAGCATCACGAGTGTCCCCCAGGGCCCTGGGGATCCCTGGCTTTTCTTCCTGAAGTTTTTGGATGTCTTTCTGTGAAATATCAGCAAGTTCTCCCGTTCCACATGCCCTGGTTTCCCCATTTGTAAAACGAGATGTGGATATTAAAACCCTCATTGAAACTCTCTGCCATGTGCTATTAAATGAGTGGAAGTTGTTCCTGCTCCTGGCTGATGTGCACATGGGCTGTGACAAGCTGCTGAACTAATTGGGCCACTGTTTCCCCGTCTCCCTGTCCTGGAAGACCCATGAGACTCGGAGTTTATAGCACAAGAAGCCCCCAAGTATTTAAAACACTGTGAGATTTAGCAAAGATTTAATTTTAATTTGCCTTTCGGCACTTAGTCTGCAGAAATGACATTTTCAAGCTTCCCTTGCTCCCTGCCAAAGCTGGAAATGTGTATTAAAGGGGGGAAAAAAAAGAAAAAAGGAAAGAAAACAGAGATTCTTGTAAAATGCTGCAGCTCTAGGAAGAGGCTTGAACAGATCCCCCAAGTGCCAGGAGCCCTGTGATGAAGTGAGGGATGCTGGCAGGGCTGGTTGGGGCTTGGCCAGCACAGGGAAGCTCTCGGCTGGGTTTGTCCCCTTTTCTGCACCAGCTCATCCCAGTGGAAGCTGCTGGGGCATCACCACAGGTTGGCACTGGCAGGGCCACTGGTGGCTGCAGCCTGGGCAGTGAAAATTCAGCCCAAGCCACACTGGGAGGTGCTGGTTTGTGGAGCACTTTGGCTTCACCTCTGTTCACTTCATGCCCACCTTTTCCTCCTGCCCTGTCCCTCCTCCTGCCCATTTTTTCCCATTTAGTTGTTTCCTGAGCTCATTATTCCACTTTTCTCTCTCCTCCCCCAAATCACCCAGTGGAGCTCAGATTTTTCCTGCAATTGCATCTTCCCCTGACAGATCCCAGCTCCAGCATCTGCTGGCAGCTGGAGCCTCGGGGCTCTGCCTGCATGAGGAAGCAATCAGTGGGTTTGGACGTGACTCTGGTGTTCCAAACACACCTTCAGCCCAGATTGGGGCCTTCAGCTCCTAGATGAAACCACCCGTGCAAGGCACTTGGACCAGAAGAGACACAAAAAGCTCTCAGACAGGAGGATGGATTTTTCCAAGCCCTGCATCCCATGCAGGTGATCACTCAGCAGCAGTTGGCCCCATCCACACACCAGTGACTATACTGGGAAGTCTGGAACTCGGCACAAAAGTTTCTGCAGCTCAGCAAAGTCTTTAGATGCCATCAGCAAAGCTCCTGTAGGGAGCTGAGGGTGTCCCCATGGGAGCGTGTGGTGGAATGTGCTCTTCTCCATCCATCCCCTACATTGGCTGGTCCTGCCTTCCCCAAGCCCCTCAGCCTTGAGGTCCCACAGGTCTGTGTTGTTGGTCCTTTCCCCCCAAAACCTCTCAGGTTTAGTGTGGACATCCCCACAGTGCTGTATGAGATTAACCTCCTTGGTTAGTCCATCCCCAGGAGAATCTGAACTCAGGGCAGGCAGGACTTGATGTTTCTCAGGCCGTCATCTTCCCTTGGTTTGCAATTGAAGAGTCCCAAGTTTCTGGGGTTTTAGTGAAAGAAGAAAAACAGGATGAAGGAGTCAAACTAAAGAGTCTGTCTCCTGTCAGCAGAGGTGGACCCTGCTGGGAGGGGAGATGTGGGGGATCTCCAGGTCAGGTTCAAGCCTAGGTCCTGAGGTCTCTGCTCACTCATCTCCGCCTGGGCACGTGCTACACGTGCTGAGATCAAGATTCTCCCCTTGGCTGCACACGGTGGGTCTGAGAAGCCCTTGGAGGAGGTAGAGAGCAAGGGCAGAGAGTCCCTTTGGGGAAGGAGCAAGAGGAGAGCTCGGGTTTCTTGGAATCAGCCAGAGCTTGTTAAGTCCTTCCCTATCATCTTACCATAAACTGATTTGGGGCTTCTGTTGAGGTTCTGCGCTCCAGATGTTGGCTGCAGCTGGGGCAGAGATAGTGGGACTCTCCCAGCCAGGAGCTGGGACGTGGGGGAAGGGATCCTGGGCTCGTGTGGATGGGTGGAGAAGGGAAAGAGGAATATGAATGTCTGGTTGTAAATCCTCCCCTACACACCCCGCTTGCTTTCCCCTTACAACTGCGGTTCTCGGCGGAGGGAAAGTTCAGCCTTCCAGCTCCCTCTGGTTTCTTTTGCAGAGTCGGAAGGACAAAGAGAGACCCAAACAGAAGCACAAAAAACGTCCCGAGTCCCCCACCAGCCTCACCCCATCCTCGGTGCCCGTCGCTGCAGAGAAGGTACCAAACCCTGGGCTGTGAGCGTGGGGATGTGGGAGGGGGACCACGACACTGGGGAACGGGGAGGACAGGGCAGAAGAGCAGAAAAAGGGGGTTTTGCCCCATTTATTTTGATTCCTGATTGGTCACGTTCTCTCTGCCCCACTCCCCACCATGGGAATTTCTCGTGGCAGCTGCCTGGGTTTGTGTCAGCACCGAGGGGACAATCCTGGGGCTGAGCTCCTGGGTGGCTGAGCTGTGAGCACCAGCCTCTTCTGCAGCAGATGTTTGGATCTGAGGCTCTCATGGAACAGATAAATATCCTGTACTGCTGCCAGGCTGGAAACAGCTCGGGAGGTGGATGAGCTGGGGGGAGGAGGGGTTGTCCTTCCTTCAACAAACCCATGGAGCTGAGGGGGAAGGAAAATCTTTGACACACGTGAGATCTTCAAAGTGCATCCTAGAAGTAGCTTTTCTGTGTGAGGAGGTTTCTGTGTAGTTCCTCCCTTTCAGGAAAACCCAGGCAGAGGGACATGGTGGTGGTGACCTGGTTGGCTCCTGAGGTGCTGGGCTGGTCCAGTTCCATGCTGGGAAGGTGTCACTGGTGTGGGTTTGTCTCCTCAGTGCCCAGGGCTGGTGGGGCACAGTGAGGACATCAGCCCGTTCCTGCTGTTCGCTGCTGTAAATCAGGGCAGCCTGAGCTTGCTGCAACTCCTGCCAGCCCCAAGCTCCAGAAGTGCAGAGTAGGCACCGTGGAGCTCGTGTGCAATGAGGTGAAGGCCAAATCTGCAGTTGTTCAGGGTCAGGGAGCAGAGGAGGTTCCTCCAGCACCTGCACCTTTGGAGTTGACTCTGTACTGAGAATATAAATTAATGCAGCTCCTTGGTGGGGCTGTTCTGGGGTGAGTGAGGACAGGGCTTGGGCCAAGCTGCTGCTAGAACAAACAAACAGCACGTCCCAGGAATGTCCTTTTGTGCACAGAAATGTCTCTAGGAGAGGCTTGGGTGTCCCTCACGTGGCAGGGCTGCCTTGTGGGGCTGAGAACTCAGAGGCTGGCAGTGTCTGTGTGTGGGGGAAGCCCTGCAAGGGCAGCCTGGAGGAGAGAAAGCTCCTGCCAGCCAGCACAGGGTTGCTCTGGGCGAGGGCTGAAGAGGATTTGCTGTGTGAGGCCAAGCCTGGGAGCAGGGAGTGGGTGTAGGTCAGGGCTGAGGGGGCAGAGCTGGACTCGTGGTCCTGGGGCTGGGAGGAGCAGCAAGTTGTGGTGGGACAGGGTGGAGGAGCAGCCCCTGAGCTGCCATCCCCCCGAGTGACCCGTGCTGGGGTTGGGGCAGCTCAGCCCTGCTTTGGGAGCTGCAGATTCCCCCCGTTAACAGAGCTGTCAGGAGCTGATGGCCTAAGGAGATTATTTCCAAGCTGAACTGAAATCCAAGCCCTGACTCCTGGCCAGCCAGAGCTGCTGGGAGACAATCACCCACTGTCTCCTCCCCAGCCCTGCCAGACCTTTCTGGAGGAGGAGGGGAGGCTGCAATTCACTTTTACGGGCAGCTTTCAACCCTTTGTGAGCTAAAATTCAGGAGATCCTAATTACTGTAGCTGCACTTGAGTGACGGGGGTTTAGTGTTTCCCTGGGGAGTTATTACTAATCCTCCTCACAGGGAGTGTATTTCCCCTGCTTTTTTTTTGTGTGTGTGCCCAGATCCCAAAGTATTGTTCACCCCCTGTTACCAGAGGTTCTCTCTCCAGATGAGAGGTGAGAGCAGCTCTGCAGCCTCCTCCAGCCCCGTGTGAAGCCCTCAGGGGGTGGTTTGTGGGGTTCTCTGGAGGTTTGCACCAGGGTAACTGCACAGGTGAGACTCCTGTAAAACCTTGAGAGAAATGAACTCAGCATGTCCAAGCAGGTTTCCTCTTAGGAGCCAAAAGCATCTTGGTCCTGTCTGGGTCTTAGATTAGCTCAGCCCATCCCAGTAGAGTGTGCTGGGGAGTGGGAAGGGTGGATGCAGCACTGGTGTGATGTGCAGGAGTGTTTGAAGAATCACAGAATCAGTTTGGTTGGAAGAGACCTTCAAGATCAAGTCCAACCATTGCCCCATCCCTGCCAGGGCACCACTAACCCCTGGCCCTCAGCACCACATCTCCAGGGCTCGCAAACCCCTCCAGGGATGGGGACTCCACCCCTGCCCTGCCCAGCCTGGACCAGCTCTTCACAACCCTGGACAGGAAGAAATTGCAGCAGTGAGGGCAGATGGTCTTCACTTTACAATCCAGATTTATTTCTCAGTTCCAATTTTCACCTAATTCCTGGTCCACCCTCTGCTTCCCTCTTGAACCGTTTAGTTCTGAAGAAGCCCCTTTGATGTGGTTTCCCTCTTCCTCTCCAGATCAATTGTGCCAGACCTCTGCCTCCTGCCAGATTTTGGAGCATCTCACTGAGTGCTTCCCTGTGTCTTCCAGGCATCTAAAACCCATGAGTTTCTGGCACTTGGGCTCCACCAGCCCCCTGTGCAGGCTGTGCAGGGATGAGCTCTTGCCTTGCTCTGCTTGGGTGGATGGACGTGCTCAAAAACAGTGATGGACTCAGCTCCCACCTACCCCAGAAAGTGAAACCAGGGTGTGAATTCACAGCATACAAACGACTCTTCCTAACACCCCTTCTGAGCTCTCCTCCTGCCTCTCAAAAGGGTCTGTGTGGTTTTCATCGCTCTCCAGGAGGGGCAGGAGACCTTGGTGGTGGGCACAGGAGCCTTGGTCCCTTCAGAGAGCAGGTGGGGCAGCTGCTCTGCTGAGAATCCCCCAGTTGAGCTCCAGAGATGGAGATTTTGCATGGATTTGGAGGTGGAGGAGAGTAGAGAGAGTGGGTTTGTGCTGGGTACAGGCTCTTGTTGATTGTCAGCTACTTGGAGCTCCTACAGACTTTGGGGGGAGAAGGAAGGAGGCAGCAAACATCTCTTCTGGGTGGTAGTTTCTGGCTATTTCATGCGGTCCATCCAAACCCACCAAACCTCCACCAACTAGCAATGCTTCTGAAGAGCCTCTTGGAATATCCCAAACCACCTCCAACTAGCAACACTTTAGAAGAACCTGTTGCAAAGACCTTCCTGGAGCGAGGCTGGAGCAGAGGGAGGTTTCCCACCAGTCTCACCAGTAAGTCTTGGCAGCCAGAGCTGCTCCAGCTCCCTGGTCACCTCCAGCCAAATCCTGGAGGTGGTTTCTGTGCTCGGAAGAGCTGGGATGGGGGTTAGGGAGCGGTGCAGAGCCAGCAGCAACCCCCCCCCCCCCCCCCCCCCACGCCCCTGGGACCCATCCTGCCTCTCTCTGTTGCACTTGCAGTAAATCTGCTGCCTGCAACCCCCCCCAGCTGCCTCCTCCTGCCAGCTGCAGGCATCACCACCACTTGTTGACACGCACTCACACATGCTCCCTGTTCTGGGCTGCAACATCTGGCTCGCTCTGGGTTTTGTAATCTAAGCTGTGGATGCCGAGACCTCCCCTCACCCAGCCCTCTTCCCAGGCAGGTGCTGAGGGGGGGGTGGGAGGGGAGAGAAGCAGGGCCAGGAGCTCAGGGCTGCAGACACCATCGGAGGCAGGGAGACTTCCCAGGTTTTCCCAGGGTTATTTGAGCTCTCGGCATCTACCCAGGGCTGACAGATCCTGGGAACATCCAGTCCATGGGGCTGGGGGTGATGGGGGAAGGCTGGTGATTACCCCCATTAATCAACGTGTGGGTATTTGTGGTCAGGATCCCTGAGCCTGTTGGCGTCTCTTACCCTGACACGAGTAGGAATCTGCTGGTGGCATCAGGGACTTAAAAATAGGGTCTCCAGCCCCTCTGTGCCTCAGCCCAGATGTTGAGGTTGAGGGAAGGGACGTGGGAGAGCTTGTGAGAGGGTCAGGCAGAGATGCTGGAGCTTGTGTGAGCTCTTGATGGAGATTTATTTGACCTCTACCTGGTGATCTAGGGTGGAAGGGCAGCTGGAGAGTCCAGCCTGCCTGGGTGGCTGCTCCAGCCCAGTCCCTGGTGCTGCTGCGTGGGCTGGAGGAGCTGGTGGGCTGGAGGAGCTGGTGGGCTGGAGGAGCTCCAGTTCTCCCCACATTGTTCCTCCTTCGTGGCCTCCCTGCTTCCCCTTCAGCAGTAGTTTAATCCAGGGCACAGCCAGCTCTGTGTTTTTCCCCCACCCCTTCTGGATTTCCTCAGTGGTTCCCTCTCGGAGCTGGTGCCACCAATCGGGAGGCAAAGTGATGCTCTTCTGATCCCCCAGAAATAAATGAATGACTGAGGAGCTGGGGAGCTGCCCAGTGTCACGGGGAGGCCGGGAAGCAGGTACAGCCCCTCGGGGGGCAGCGGGGGCCGGGGAGGGGGGAGGTCTGTGCATGCCTGTGCTTGACTCCCTGCGACACTTGGGCTCCCTCCTCCAGCTCCCAGCTTGGGGCAGGACTTGCCCCATCAGCCTGTTCCCCTCCAGCTGGGGCAGCAGGTTTATTCTGGGGATATTTTCCATTTGGTTGCTTTAAGCAGACCTCCAAAATGTGGCTGCTGCCTCATTTTGAGAGCTCTCACTTCCTCAGTGCATCCCTATTTATTTTTATTTCCCCCTCTGCAGCATGACCCCCCCCCCCCCCCCC
>VYZX01008993.1:228558-252638 GCA_013401335.1 Brachypteracias leptosomus
GAACCATTGGGGTTCCACACACCCCCCCCTTGGAGAAAGGCTGATCCAGGGCTGGGGAGCTGCATTCTGGAAGGCGGGTTTGGCCAGCCCTGCTCCCTCTAGGCAGCAGCTCTGAGCTGGAGAATCTCCTTCGTTAGGGATGCGCTGGGACTGCATCATCACCCTGATGGCTATTGGCACCCTGGCTGCAGCCCCCTCCCCTCCCGAGCGGGGCTGTGTTGTGCTTGGCACTCCACGTGTGTCTCCTGGAAGGCTCCACGGAGCAAAGTGGGGGAAAAAAAACAGAGGTGCAGAGAGGGGAAGTGATTTGGGGCGGTTTCAGGTTCCTTCTCCTTGCTCCTCGGCTGCAGCGCTCGGGTCTTGGCCCCAGATCCAGGCTGTTGGAGGAGGAGGAGGTGGTGAGAGGGGCTTGTGGTGGTGCCGTGTAGACCTGTCTGTTGTGACCTGCTCAGAAAACAATAGCTGGGATAGTGTTTGGCAGGGAGGGGGGAAAATCCTGCCCCTGAAATCTCGGGGAGGCTCCCGGGGAGCTCAGATCCCCCGTGCAGGTGTCTGTCTGTCCATCCACCACCATACAGGTGAGAGCATCTGTCCCTTCCCCACCTCCAGCTGGGCCAGCTCAGCCTCTCCCCTCACCCTCCCTTTGCTTTTTTCCCTCCCCCTTTAATTTTGCAATTAAGATTTATTTCCAACTCAGGTTTCCCCCCTCCCTCCCTGCACTAATTCATCCCTTGTCCTGCACTCCCCTCCCAACACTCTGCATTTAGGACGTGTCTTCTCCTGTGGTTCCCCCCTGCCCACCACTGGCCTCGTGCACCTTGAGGTGAATTTATGGGGGTGAAATTCAGGGTTTATGTGTTTTTTTGCTGAGACATGAACCATCTTGTCCCTGCACCTTCTCCCCCAGACCCTGCTCTCCTTTCCCTCCCCAGGCAGATGTGGAAAGTCGGGAAGATTTTCATGCTCCCTCTGAGCTCATAAATCAAAGCAGCTTAATCTCCTACATCCAGGAGTCTGTGATGAGAAAATACAGATTCCCCCCTCCTCTCCCCCCCCCCAAATTTCCACCACTCCCTTCCTCCTGTCTTTCATATTCCCGGCACATCTGGTGTGTGTTAGCTGCCAGCTGTTGCATTGTGCAGAATGATTAAACCATGTGGGAGGAATGGGGAAAAGATTTTTATCTGGGCATTCATGAGTCTGCATTACAAACCCTTTTCTCTCGAGCTCTCCCCAAGATGAGGTCACCTGGAGGCAGGGGTGGTGGGATGTGAGACGGGGGTTGTGCTTCCCCCTCCTTCCAGTGAGAAATAGAAGGTGTTTGCCCCCAGTACAGGTGTTGTATTTGGGGCTGGAGCCATCAGGCTGGGGCTATATCTAGAATATTGATTGGTTGCAGCAGTACCTGGTGGGGGGTGATCTTTGGGTGCTGCTGGTCGGGCTTTGGAGTGACTTGAAGGTGAAGGTTTCAGATCCAAGCGTGGGGGATCTGGTTTTGGGGTCGTTCCCCTTCTCAGCAACCCCATTTCTCCCAAGCTCCTGGATTTCTTGGCATCTGGCTGGTCCCTTCACCCCCCTGCCTTCCCTGTCTCCTGCAGCTTAGATGGGGCTCGGGTGGGATCTGTCGCTGCGTGGTCAGAAGATGCTCAAGAGCCACCGTGGAGTCTTTGCTGCAGTGATTTGGGAAGCCCTGGGCTGGCCCTGGAGCTGCTTTGGGGATCCCAGGGAAACCCCCATGGCAGCACGAGGACCAGGTCTTGCTGAGAATAACACGGGAGGGAAGAAGTGCTTGAACCAGAGCCAACCCCGGGTGTGATGTGGGCTGCAGAGCCCTCCGAGGAGCTCCCCTGCCCTGGCCATGTGGGGATTCTCTGGTGGCTTTGCCCTGGTTGTCAGCGCCCTGTTTAATTTCCTGCAGCTCTCTGGGATGAGTTAATCCCCAGGAGCACAGAGCCTGGTGGCACCGAGCTGCAGGAGTGGGGAATGGGGTTTTTCTCTCCCCAGTAACATGGCCTGACCCTCATGGGCAGAGGGGGCAGTTACTGCTCCTAAGGGGAGGTTGGTCAGAAGAACCCCCCCTGTGGCCAGGTCTGGTCCCAGTGGTCACCTCTGTGCTTGCTGCTGCCAGGGCTCCACCAGCCACCATGAGGGGACCAAGGAGAGCTCGGAGGTGGGCAGGTCGGAGGTGAAAGGCAGAAAGTCCTCGAGCCATGGCAGCAGCCACAAGGGGAAGAAGACGGGCAGTGGGAAGAGCTCGGGTGGCTTCAGCTCAGCCTCGTCCAGCGGCACCTTCCAGCCTGCAGGTAAAGGGGGGCAGGAGGGGAGGGTGGGGGGGATGTTTTGAGTGATACCTCTATGGCTGTGGAGATCCCGCCAGCCAGGCTGTGAGACTTGGCTGATGGCTGCTTCTTGAGCCCCTTGAGAAAGGGAAAACTCTTATTGCTACTAACTCCATGCATGGAGGGAAGGATGGAGTCAGAGGAGGGCTCCAGGAGGGAAGGATGGAGTCAGAGGAGGGCTCCAGGAGGGAAGGAAGGATGGAGTCAGAGGAGGGCTCCTGCTCCTGAGGCCTGTGCTCCATGGAGAGCAGCTCCAGATGTCTGGGTGGAGGAGGAGGGAAGGGACCCCATGCACAGGGCAGCACCTGCCCTCTCCTCCATAGGTGGTGCTGTCTGCAGCAGCCCTTGGAGTGCTCGTGGAGAGACCTGAGCCAAAATCTGATATCCAGGCTCTCCCTGGAGCTTTGGGTCAGAGCCTTGCAGGGCTCCCATCTGCTCTGACCTTGCCCAGTTCTTCCCTGAGCTGTTGCAGTGACCAGCTTGTCCCATCTCCTGGGAGCTGGTGGTGATGCAGGGCCTGGGGGGGAGGACACATGCACCTCTGGGTGGGGTGGAGCTGCTGGTGGGCACCTCTTGGCCTTGCCAGAGAGCATGGGTGGGCTGGGAGAGGATGGCAACTGGCCTGTGCCACAGGACCTGTGTTGCCACCACGCTCCTGACTTGGCTGCCACCAAGAACCTTCCTCCGTGCGCTTCCCCAGGTACCTCCTGCAGCACCCTGCAGTGCTCCCAGGACTTTGTGACGTTCCCCAAGCTCGAGCAGGACGAGGAGAAGTACCGTAAACCCGTCTCCTCCTCCTCTTCCTCCCACTGCTCCCCCCTGTACGAAGGCCAGAAGGGAGGGGACATCTTTGAGCAGAAGGTGATCTTCTCGGGCTTCGGCTCCATCATGCGCTTCTCCACCTCCGCCGTGAGCCAGCAGAGGGGCCGTGATGCTTCCCCCGTGGACTATAAAGCCTCCAACCCTGTCAGTGGCCCCCCAGTGGGGACCAGTGGGACCAGTAGCAGCAGCAGCAGCCACAAGCGGATGCCTTCCCTCAGCATGGAGGAGGGAGAGGTGCTGAAGGAGAAGAAGCACAAGGGGAGCAAGAAGAACAAGCACGGACCCGGGAGGCCGAAAGGAGGCAAAAGCAAAGAGATTTTGGGGGCCCAGCTGGCTGGGTCCACCTCCACGTCCTCGTCACCCTTCTCTGGGGGCTCCCTCGTCAGCTCCAGCATCGGCAACTCCTCCAGGTCCTTCAGCCACACGGGGAACCTGCCCAGTCTCAGCCTGGAGTCCCCGCTGCTGGGTTCAGGTACGTCCCCCCCGGGGCTCCAGGTGTGAGCAGATCCTCCCAGCCCCGCTGCCTTCATCGTGTTTGGTGGTGTCCAGACCTGTCTACACAGGGTCCAGTCCCTTTAAGTCAGTCCCAGGAGCTATAAAACTCCACATCTGGGTCTCTCCCCCTTTCCATCTTGGCCCTCAGCCTGGAATCTCCAGGGTCTGCTCCTCCTTCCTTGCAGAGCTGAGCTGGGACGCATTTCAAACCCTTCTTGCTGGAAAACCCCGGCTAGTCAAGAGCTTCATTTCCAAAGCCCTAGAGAGGAATATTCACAGCCCAAACCAGAACAACCACCTCTGACCCCAAGTGAGGGGCTCTCCTGGTTTAACCCCTCTTTTAAAAGCCAGACCTCTCACCCTGCTCTTTCCACATCCATGTAGGGCTGGGACACTGGTGCACCATTAACCCTGCTGAGAGGCTCCCAGCTCTTCCCAGTCCCCTTCCCAGTTCCAGGGCGGGCAGGACGAGGGGCAGGAAGGGGTTAAGGCAGCAGGCAGAGGAGGAGCCTGCTCAGGGCTGAGGTTTGACACTGTTCTGGCAGCAGAACTTGTCATCGGTCTATTGTGGGTTGTTTGCAGATGCTCCAATTTAGGTCAGATTGCGGGGGGGGGGGGGNGGGGGGGGGGGGATAATTTTGTTGTGTGCACCAGGGAGCCCTGGCCCATTTGTCTGCTCTGCTGGAGACACCAGAGGAGCTGCAACAATTGATGCAACTTCCACAATCATAACCTGAGGCCAATTTTTTTTTTGCATTTCCCCCCCTTCCTCCTCCTTCCACCACTGGAACAACAAAGGGATGTTTCAGAGAGGAGGAGGAGGAGGAGGCTGCCAGGCCCCAATGCTCCTTCTCTCACTCTTCTCTTGCAGAGAGATGTTGGCAGGGCTCTGAAGGACCCAGCTTTGGGCACTGCCTCTGTGAGTCCGAGCCAAGGGGAGGTCAGATGGATCCCCTCCCTCCATAGCAGCTCTCTCCTCACCCTTTCTTCCTCATTTATCTGTCTGGGCATCACTGTGCTCCTTGGGCATCACTGTGCTCCTTGGGCATCACCATGGTCCTTGGGCATTAGTGTGGCTCTTGGGCATCACTGCAGTCCCTGGGCATCACTGTGGTCCTTGGGCATCACTGTGGTTCTTGGGCATCGCCGTGGTCCTTGGGCATCACCGTGGTCTTTGGGCATCATGAAAGGGGCCAAGTTAGCTCAGAAGAGGTCTCTTGACTAGCTCAGGCAGCAGAGAATGGGACTCTCAGGGTCCAGCTCCCCCTTCTACCTCCAACTTATGCCTTCGGTGAGTCCCTTTATGCTGTGATTTCTCTGTCGGGTTGTATCAGGGTGTGAGGAGCACAAGAGGGGGGCAGGAGCAAGGCTGGAGGAGTTGGTGATGTGTTTTGGTGGAAGGATTGTGGGCTGTGACCCCCCTCTCTGCACGGGGTGCTGAAGGGCGTCCTACCCTTGGTCTTGTGCGTTGGTTCCTGAGCCCAAGCCCTGCAGAAAAGCAGCTGCAGGAGGGGAGCTGAGCTCTCTAACCCATCTCCTCCCCTCGCAGGGATCTACACCAGTAACAAGGACCCCATTTCCCACGGGGGTGGGGTGCTCCGAGCTGTCTGCAGCACCCCCCTCTCCTCCAGCCTCCTGGCACACCAGGGCACGGCCTCCCTCCCGCAGCTCAACCGCTCGCCCTTCGCCAGCACCATCCCAGCCTCCTCCTCCTCCTCCGTCTCCACCACGCAGGTAAGAGCATCACGGCCAGGAGGAGGGCTGGGGGGCTGGCTCAGGCAGGGCAGGGCCAGTCTGGGGGCACGGAGAAGCTGCTTTTTCATAGAATAGCATCGTTTAGGTTGGAGAAGACCTCTAGGGTCAAGTCCACCCTTTGCCCAACATCTCCCTGACCCCCCAGACCACGTCTCTGTTTCCAGCAGAACCTTTGGAGCTACCAACTGCAGCTTCCCCGAGAGGCAGTAGAGAGATATTGGCAATTTCACAGCCCAGCCCGTGCTGGGGTGGGAGGAATCACAGCCAAGGACACGTTGCTTTCCATGGAGGGTCAGGGGAGCTCAGGCAGCATCCCCCAGTGCCAGCCCCACCTTGGCTCTGCAGTGCAGATAAATGGGGGGGGGGTTTACATCCCAGCTGGGTGGGCTGTGCCTGTGCCAGCAGCCAGAGCCTTGGCCTTTGCTGGGAGCCCTGTTTTACAGGGAGGAGGGAGTTGGTTTTACAGCCCTGGTGTTAACACGGCTCAGTCAGAGCTCTTGGCTCAGAGACGGGGCTGGGAAGGTTTCAACTGTCTAGCAAGGCTTCCAAGGAGATATTTTTAACACTCTCTCATCAGCAAGCTGGGTTCAAGTTGGGAAGAGTTGGGGTAATGAAGTTATTTCGTGTTTTTTGAGAAGTCTCATCCCCCTCTCTGTTGTCTCCTCCTTTGCCATGTAGGTGTTCTCGCTGGCAGGGTCCACATTCAGCCTCCCCTCCTCACACATCTTTGGCAGCCCCCTCACATCTGGGCTCTCAATCAACCCCCTCCTCAACCAGTCGGAGAGCAGCCGGGCAGGTACGTGAACCAGAAGGTATGTGAGCTTGGGCTGCCCAAGGGGAGAGGCCAGACAACTGCATCCACAGCGTCCAGCTGCCCCCCCTGCGTGCTCCCATCCCATCGGTGTGAGGTCGGGGCTGGGAGAGAGGGGCAGGGGCTCTGCCCAGCATTATAACCCACAAACCCCTCTCCTGGTGTGCCCCTGGGGTGAGGGGTGTCCCTGGACATGGGATAGAAAAGTGCAAGAGTGTCCCCTCCAGCCCTGCAGAAATCTGTGGTCTCCCTGCACCCCAAAGCTCCACAGACCTGGTGGAAGCTGCTGGGAGCTCAACTTGCTCCGAAGAAGCTGGAAGTTTTTCACTGGGGTTTTGTTTCCTGGGTTTCTCTTTAAACGGGGGATACTCACACCCTTGATTTCCATCTCCCATTCCTGCTTTGAGTTCCTTTCTGCCCTTCCCCTTTGGCTTTGCCATGAATGCAGCAGAACCCACAGTTTCCAGCTTCCAAGCCTGGACGTGCCAACACTGAATTACTTACAACTGCTCATTTTTTCCCACCAAGGCAAATCCATTTTTCTTGGAAAACTGCCTGGTTAATAAGCAGGAAACTTGAAGCATTGCAAGATTTCTTTTTTCTTTTCCCAAAAAACAGACTTTGGGTTTGCACCAGTAGTTGCACAAAAGCCCCTCCTGCTTTTCACTTATTAATGGGGGGCAACTGCCTCCTGCTGCCCTGGCCCATCCCTGGGGGATGCTGAATTCCTGCCAGGTAAAGCTCTGCCAGGTGTCACCTCAAGTGACAAGCTCTTTGGAACCCACCATCCCCATCAGAGGTGGCTTCGAGGTCTCCAGATGCTCTGACACCCGTACCTGCCATAGCAAGGTGCGTGTGCAGCGTGAGTGACCACGTGTGCTGACCTCTGACAGCCCCCAGGAGGTGTCTGTCTGTCCACCCCTGTCTCACTGGCAGCGTTTTGTCCGTGTGTCCCAGGAAGGTGACGGTGACCCCGGTGGGAGCTGAGTCAGGGGTGGGTCAGTCACCTGGGATTAAGGAAAGAAGGGGATGATTCAAGTTTTGACACAAGAGGGGTGACCCGGGGCTGCTTCCCCTTGGCTGATACTTGGGCAAGGTGCTGGCAGGAGGAGAAGTGAGTTGAGAGTCACGAATAGCCCTGAGGTTCAACCTGAACTTCTCCTGTTCCAGCCCCATCAGTGACTCATGTGGGCAACACCCAACAAAGGGCTCAAAAAAAGCCCACTCCTTCGTTTCCAGTTCCAAGGTTGCTCTTTTTCTTTGACTGGGATCTTGGCAGCTTCAGGACATGGTGTTTCCAGCTCCAGGAAGCTCCTGGGGTTTGTCACGTGTAGGGTTTGTCCATCCCTGTCTCCTCCTGGCCCAGAGGGTGATGAGTCAAATTCACTTTTTTTTTCCCAGGGGGATTACTTAACGCGCTTTAAAGGTTGGAGCAGATGATCCCTGAGGTCCCTTCCAACCTGGAATTCTGAGTCTATGATCAAAACCTCCTTTGTGGGGCCGTTTTCACTAAGACTGTGTTAATCACAAGTCATTAACAGGGTGGTTGAGGAGTTTTAAGCATCCCTGGCCTGGCTTTAATTCAGATTACCTGCTCAGGGTGTCCATGTGGACACATCCCCTGGAGTCAGAGCTTCCATCACAGTCACATTTGAGCTTTTCACTGTTTTAATGTGCTGTAGGGAAATGGTGCTTCCTTGTCATACAGAGCTGAGAAGCTTCTCGTTGCTGCAGGTTGGTACCAGGGTGCCTTTGGCAGAACAAAAAGCCTGATTCCTCTCTTCCCACTCCCTCAGCTACTGTCTGGTTCCTCCTCCCACGGCTTGTCCTGGATCCTGCCACGTTACGATGACAGGACAAATGCATTTATCTTCTCTAGTTGTCTTCAAGCTTCTTTTGCATCCTTGCTGCCTTGGAAGGTGCTTTCTCTGTGTGATAGCTCAGGCATCTCCCTGCTCTGTGGACAACAGGGTGGTGGTGGCCAGGAGGTGATGGACCAAAGCAGCAAGAGGCAGAGCTCAGCTCAGGGGTTGGTTGTGAGTTAAAAGTGTTGTGGTGAAGCTCCACACTGTGGGCTGTGGGTATTTCTCAAAGGGTTTTGTGGTCCTTGGATGGAAGCAACACTGAGAAGTGCTGCTGCGGGCTGCTGGGAGATCATAGAATCATAGAATGGTTTGGGTTGAAGGGATCTCCAAAGGTCATCTAGTCCCACCCTACAGGAAGCAGGGACATCTCGAACTAGGGCAGGTTGCTCAGAGCCCCATCAAGCCTGATGCTCCTGGTCTGGAGATCTTAGGAAGGTTTCATGCCTTGTGATGGCCCTGAAGTCGAGACTTGTCTCCATGTGGTGTCTTGGAGACCGCTGTTGACCAACAACTGCTGGTCACCTCCAGAAGCAGCAGCTGCTCCCCAGGAGGCTGGACCAGGTGTAACTGATGGCTGGGAAGACCTTCCCGTGGGGCTGAAGGAGGGATCCCACCCGTACCTGTCTGTGGGAGCTGCTGAGCAGCTGCGTTTGCTTGTTCTCAGTGGTGGAGAACCCTGCCAAGAACTGATGCCCCACTCTGTAAATCCGAGTGTTCCCCGCAGGACACTTCCTGAGGCTCACACAGAAGAAACGTCTCTTCTGGTGTGGAGAAGAGGAGGGGCAGGTCAGGCAGCTGGTGCAGGCTGTAGTCACCACATCTGACACGTCCCGGGGTGAGGGGAGGGTGTTGATGGGCTGGAGGCTCTGGGGATGGAAAGCAAATGGCAGAGAGAGATTCTTCACTTCTTGAGTGCTCGTGGGATGGGACATACCCTGCCCGTGCAGAACGGCTCCCTTGGCCGTGTCCCAGCTCCCTCACTCCTGGGGTCAGGTGTGGGGGCAGCCTCTGGACACTGGAGCTGTTATTTAAGCTCTATAGAAGGGAGATGAGCATCTGGAAACTCTGGAGGAAGCCAGTGGGGTGTGGGGGAAGGATCCTGGAGCCTGAGGGCTGCAGTGGCACCTAGAGCTGAGCGGGACTTTGCACAGGATCGGGTCATCCTGGGAGGCTCAGGTCACCTCTGTCCTCAGCACTGGGGGGGCTGCACCTCCACTCCTGGGGTCAGGTTTGGGCCCCACACTCCAGTGACACGCAGGGACTCGGTGACATTCAGGGACTCAGGGACATGCAGGGACATGCAAGGACACACAGGGACACACACAGTGACACACAGTGACACAGTGACATGCAGGGACATGCTAGGACACACAGGGACACACATGCAGTGACACAGCAACATATAGGGACACAGAGTGACACACAATGACATACAGGAACACAGTGACACATGGGGACTCACAGTGACATTCAGGGACACTCAGGGACATGCAGGGACACATGATGACATGCAGTGACTTGCCAGGACACACAGGGACATGCAGTGACACTCAGTGACATGCAGGGACACTCTGTCACATGCAGTGACACATGTGTAGAGACACTCAGTGACTGACATGCAGGGACACACAGGGACATGCAGGGACACTCAGTCACACACATGCAGACACTCAGGGACATACAAGGACGTGCAATGACATGCATGGACACACGATGACATGCAAGGACACATCAGGACACACAGGGGCACACATGACATACAGGGACACTCAGTGACATGCAGGGACATGCAATGACATTCAGGGACACTCAGTGACATGCAAGGACACACGTGGACATGCAATGACGTGCAGGGACACTCAGTGACACACAGTGACAGACACTCAGGGACATGCAGTGACATGCAGTGACATGCAGTGACATTCAGGGACACTCAGTGACATGCAGGGACACTCAGGGACGTGCAACGACACACATGGACATGCAGTGACATTCAAGGACACGCAGGGACATGCAATGACATACAGGGACACTCAGTGACATTCAGGGACACACAGGGACATGCAATGACATTCAGGGACACTCAATGACATGCAAGGACATGCAGGGACACTCAGTGACATGTAGGGACATGCAAGGACACACATAGACATGCAATGATGAAAGGACATGCAGGGACATGCAATGACATTCAGGGACACGCAGGGACACGCAGTGACACGCAGTGACACTCGGTGCCACGGTGCCCCTGGGTGAGCCCCGGTCCCCGGCGGCCCCGCAGCCCCTCCCGGGGCGGGGCGGTGTCTCGCAGCCCGCCCGGCGCTGCTCGGTGCTGCTCGGTGCTGCTCGGTGCTCCCATCTAGCGGGGACCGGGGCCGCCTTCCCCCCCCCCTCCCCTCCCCTCCCCGGTGCCAGCCCCGGTGCCACCTGCCGCCCATGAACACCGGGCCCCCGTGTCCCTCTCCCCACGCAGAGCCCGACCTGGAGGACTGCGGCTTCGGCTGCCGGGGGACGTCGCCCCAGGAGAGCCTCTCGTCCATGTGAGTGTCCTTCAGGAGTCCCCGGGGCCGGGCACGGAGCCGCCGCAGCCCCGGGAAACCCCGGGATGACACAGCAAGGAGAGGGAGAGGGAACAGGGGCAGCTCCTGGGGCTGGGATGGGATGGGATGGGATGAGATGGGATGGGATAAGGTGGGACTCCAGGGGATGAGGGGGAGTAGAATGGGCTGGGATGAAGCAGATTTGCTTTTCCAACCCAAGCTGATGCTCTCCTGAAGTGGAGCAGAGCCTGAGACCAGGAGGGATGTGGCTGCTCCAGTGTGAGGCAGGGGAGCTGTGGGGAGGAGGGAGCAGCACAGTGCTCAGGAGCACCCCTGACATCTCACCAACCCCTCCCCAGGTCCCCCATCAGCAGCCTGCCCACCCTCTTCGACCAGACCGTGTCGTGCAGCAGCAGTGGGCAGCTGGAGAATGTCCCCCAGGCTACCCCCAACATCGAGCAGCTCCTGGAGAAGCAGGGCAACGGGGAAGCCGGCGTGAACAGTGAGTGACTGGCAGTGAGGAGGGGTCCTTGGGTGCGTTTGGGGGGGCCAGCTGGGATTCTGCCCACAGGCAAAGGAGCGGGGTGGAGGACAAAGCACTGGTGTGTGCCATGGGGGGGTAGCTGGCAGAGGGACTCTGGTCTGGGGCCAGTCTCCTCCCCCAGTGCGGTCTAACTGGTACCTCCTGTGGATCCCTTCTCCTCTTTTCTCCATCCCCTACCCTCTCCCCGACCCCTGACCCTGTCCCCCTTCCCCCCCTCCCTTCCCTGCAGTTGTAGAGATGCTCAAGGCCCTGCACTCGCTGCAGAAGGAGAACCAGCGGCTGCAGGAGCAGATCATGACCCTGACGGCCAAGAAGGAGCGTTTGCAGCTCCTCAACGTCCAGCTCTCCGTCCCCTTCCCCGTGGTCACCAGCAGCAACGGCCCCGGCAGCCAGGCCCAGTACATCCTGCCCCCAAACGGTGAGGGGGCTGGTGGGGAGCATCACCCTGTGCCCTTCCATGGAGGGAGCGGGGTCACGGTGGGGAGGATCTGACCCGTTTATCTCCCTGTAGCCTCTCTGTGTTGTCCCTATTGCTGTGACAACCTCAGGCTCCACCCCTGACTCTGCATCCTCACCTCTTTCCTCCCCACAGTCTGCAACAACGACTCCCTGAGCATCAGCAAGAGCCCCCCCTGCAAGAACAGCTTTGGGATCGAGAACTCCCTCTCCACATCCTCTGAGGTACACTGGCCACCCGTCCCACCAGCCAGGCAGGGCTGGGACCTGGGGAGGGAGCAGAGCAGCACAGTCCTGGCTCTCTGACTTGGGAGCCTTGTAGCCCGGGCACAGCAATCGGGTGTCTTTCTCTGGAGGGCTCCACTTCATCTCGGTGCTGAGGGTCTGAGTAGAGTAGCTGAGGTGAGGACACTTCTAGGTTCTTCTGGCCGCACTTCCAGGGGTCCAGAGCATGCCTGAGTTCTGGGAGCACACACCAGTGCTTGCACTCACACCCTTCCCACCTCCAGAGCACCCTGGGAGCTGAGCTGACCTTCGAGCTGCCCCAGTCCGATGCTCTTGTGTCCGTTTCTCCCCCAGGACCCTCATTCAGGTTGCCCCAGCAGGAGCAGCTCTTCCCTGTCCTTCCACAGCACTCCTCCACCCCTGCCCATGCTGCAGCAGAGTCCTGCCTCGCTACCCCTGCCCGGGGTGCAGCAGGTGAATGGCCTGGCCAGGGTGGCAGGCGGCGGGCTGGGGGGTGGCAGCACGGCCAGCCACAGCCTCTCCACGGTGCCCATGGTGGACGGCCTGATGGGGACCCTGGCAGGAGGCCAGCAGATGCCCATCAACGGGATCCTGGGGAACCTGAACGGAGCCCAGGCTGCCCAGCCTCCGAGCGCCCTGACGCAGGCGAGCGGGCCCCCGACCCTGCAGCTCTCCACCAGCCTGAGCAGGTGAGGACGGGGAGGTGGTGGGGACAGCCCGGCCCTGCCCTCCCCAGAGAAGCTGAGCACCGGGCAGGAGGGAGGGAGGGGTGGCCCCAAGCGTGCAGGACCAAGGTGGGGCTGCTCTGACCTTCCCTGCCCTGCTCCCCCTGCAGCATCCCCAGCCTGAGTCCCCTGACGGAGCAGCAGCGACACGTCCTGCACCAGCACGAGCAGCAGCTCCAGCAGCTCCAGCAGCTCCTGACTTCCCAGCCCCTTAACCCGGTAAGTGGCAAGGGCATCCTCAGGTTCTCCTCCCCCTCTGCTCTGCCCTGGGGAGGCCACAGCTGGAATATTGGGTCCAGTGCTGGGCCCCTCAGCTCAAGAGGGACACGGAACTGCTGGAGAGAGTCCAGAGCAGAGTCACTAAGGTGATGGAGGGAGTGGAACATCTCCCTGCTGAGGAAAGGCTGAGGGAGCTGGGGCTCTTTAGCTTGGAGAAGAGGAGACTGAGGGGTGACCTCATGAATGTCTATAAATCTGTAAAGGGAGAGTGTCAGGAGGATGGAGCCAGGCTCTGCTCAGGGACAGCCAGTGACAGGACAAGGGGCAATGGGTGCAAGCTGGACCAGAGGAGGTTCCACATCAATAGGAGAAGAAACTTCTTCGTGGTGAGGGTGCCAGACCCTGGCCCAGGCTGCCCAGGGAGGTTGTGGAGTCTCCTTCTCTGGAGACATTTAAAACCACCTCCCTGGGCAGCCTCTTCCAGGGCCTGACCACTCTGTCAGCAAAGAAATATTTCCTAATATCCAATCTAAACCTCCCTTGAGGCCATTTCCTCTTGTCCTATCACTAGTTCCTTGTGAGGAGACACCAACACCCTCCCCACAACCTCCTTAGAGGTAGTTGTAGAGTGATAAGGGCTCCCCTCAGATAAGCACCAAGCTGCTGGGTCCTGAGGCAGGTGAGCACATTGACATGAGGACCCGGGAGTGCCAGGGGGGCTTGTAGGTGGCTGAGGGCTCTGGGGTCATCAGGAGAAGGATCAAGCAGCTGTCCCAAGGGTCCAGGCTCTCTGCCAGGGGTGGAACAGCCCCTCCTTCGTGTCCCTCCCCTGTGGAGGGGTTGCCCAGGAGCTCCACCAGTCCCTGTCAATGAAGCCACCCTCATTTAGATCTCCCATGAACTTGGCCCATTGCTTTGGATGGATTTCTGGGTCAAGCTATTTATAACCCGGACAAAGCAAGTTCCAAAGGGCTTCTCTTTGCAGCAGCTGATGTCACCGTGTCATCAGCTGCACCCCTGTGGGTAGGGGAACAATGTCAGCCCTGCGCCTGCCGTGTTGATCGATGGTTGCCATAGAGATCTCCAGGCCTTGCTTGCATTCAGGGGTGTCCCTCGGGGTCCAGGTGAGCTGTGGCCATCGTCCCCCCCGTGTCCCACTCACGCACTGACCCCACGGGTCAGGGATGGGCTGGGGGAGGAGAGAAATGAGCAGCCAATCTGGAGGTGGAGGGTGGTGAAAACTCCATGGGTCAATTGATGGGATGGAGCTGAGCAGGTTGGTGTGTCTGGGGGGGTCAGCTCATCCCACGCTTCAGGAGACACCGGGGTTGGAAAGGTCATTAGCACAGGCTGTTAATGAGCACAGGACAGGCTGTTCCTCTCTCTGCTTAGAGAGGTGACCAGGGAGGAGTGTCCTGGGCTGGAGTGTCCTCCTGTGGCTCCTGGCTCCTTTATATTCAGCGTCACCATGTCCTTTGCCCCTCCTGTGACTTCTCCTCCCCCTTCCCCGCAGGAGCAGCAGGCTCTGGTGTTCCAGATGATGCAGCAGATCCAGCAGAAGCGGGAGCTGCAGCGGCTGCAGATGAGCAGCTCCTCCCAGCTCTCCATGACCAACCTCCTGGCGGCCACCTCTGCCCCCCTGCACTCCAGCACCAGCGCCCTGATGACCTCCACCTCTCAGCCCCCCCCCAGCAGCAGCTCCCTCCTGGCCTCCCTCTCCCCGCAGCAGCTCAACCCAAGCAGCGCCCTCCTGGCTCCCCAGCCCACCCCCCCTCTCAGCGCTCCTGGGAGCAGCCTCCTGGCCTCGGGGACGGGCATCCCCCCCGTCCTCACAGCACAGACTAACCCCTTCCTCAACCTGCAGCCTGATGGCAACCCCCCCAAAGGCACGGTGCGTATGCTGCCCACACCCCCCCCACCCCAGCCAGCCCTGGGCAGGGATGCTCTGAGCTGTGCTTGAGCCAAGGGCACCACGTAGGCAGCAGCCAGGATGCTCCTCTGGCTTTGCAGCATCCCTCCCTAGCCAGGGCCACCTCCTCGTCCTACCTCCGAGGGCTTCTGGAGGGTCCGGAGAGGGTGGTGGGTAGCACAGAGGCTCCTGGGGTGTGTCCAGAGCAGATGAGGTAGGGACAGGCTGTAGGTTGGTCTCCAGGACTTGGATGGGACAATGTGGCCCCGCTGGAGCCTCGTGGTGAAAGGTGAAGGTGACCACACGTTGAAGCCAGGGTTTAGAAGGAGCCTTGCACCCAAGAGGAGGGGTTGAGATGAGGTTTAGAGCCTCTGTAACAGGCTTGTGCTGGAACACCAGTGCCTAGGGACTGGAGGTGTGATACCTTCATCTCTCCCCCAGCCTAGACCTGGCCCCAGAAGGTCCAGCCATGACTGGGAAACTTCTCTGAGCCAAGGTTGAGGGGCCAGCTCAGCCTGAACTGGGCAGAGGGGGAACCTGGGGCTCCCATATCTCCATTGATGGAGCCCGAGAGGTCGTGGTGAGCAGGGCCAGGTCCCCAGCAGGCAGGGCTCTGCTTCTGCTGCCCCTCCAGTACTGACACCTCTCTCCTCTGCGTCTCTCTTGTCTTTCTCTTTGTTTTTTCAAGAGCTTGAATGAGAAGGGAGCTCCTCTGACCCAGGACAAGGGCTAAACTCCCCGCTCACCCCGAACCAACCAGCAGCCAACTCCTCTCAGCCAAGGGGAACGTGGCTTCCCACGGCCAACCTCGATCCTGTCAGAGCAATGAGCACAAGGCTTCCAAGAAGCATTTCGTGCCCATGGGCAACGCCAAGAGGTGCTTTGGAAGACACAACGGCTCTGACCCAGCCCTGGCCCCGGGAGGAGCGAAGGTGGGGGGCTCACAGTGAAGCTGCAGAGGGGAGGAGTTGACACCAGACACCCACCAGACCCGCGAGTGGGGTCTTCATGGGCGTGTAGCCCCCGAGGTTGAGGCATTGGAGACCATCAAGCATCCTTGGCCAAGGCCTTGGTGGAGGGAGGCCCCGTCGTGCGTGGTGCAGAAGAACCTGGCCATGAAGCAGGACGTGGTGGCAGTGCCTGCAGGGATGCTTTGCCTGGGTGAGGAGGTTGAGAAGAAGACCCGTAGCTGAGATTCCTCACCTGCTGCTCATCTCCTGGGCTCTTAGGACGCTCTTCTTTCTAGAGCCATCCTATGAAGCCCCAACACCAGCTGGCTCCAAACCCAGCCTGAGAAGACATAAGCAGTGAAGTGATGGGTGAGGAGCAGTGCTTGGGGAGGAGGTGGAAGCCACCTACTGCTTTGGAAGGAGGTGGAAGCCACCTACTGCTTTGGAGGGAGATGGAAGCCTCCTACTGCTTTGGAAGGAGGTGGAAGCCTCCTACTGCTTTGGAGGGAGATGGAATCCTCCTACTGCTTTGGAAAGAGATGGAAGCCTCCTACTGCTTTGGAAAGAGATGGAAGCCTCCTACTGCTTTGGAAGGAGGTGGAAGCCACCTACTGCTTTGGAAAGAGATGGAAGCCACCAACTGCTGTGGAAGGAGGTGGAAGCCACCCACTGCTTTGGAGGACATTGCCATGGCTGCTCTACCAGTGGCTGTTGCTCTGGTGCTGGACTTTCCACATGAGAAGCACACTCCTGCTCCTAGGGCCACCTCACTCCTTCCTTCCAAGCTTTCCAAAGGCTAAAACTTCAGCTCACAAGGAGGGGCCATATCCAGTATTACCCCATCGTAGCCAACTTCAGAAGGTGCTTTTGAACCTGGCAGGTGTTTCCCAGGCCTAAGCTGGAAGATGGAAATGTGGGGAGGGGAGAGACACCCCCAGATCCACCTGCTCCTTCAACCCACCACCAATCACTCCAGTCTGGCAAACCCATGTTCTTCCACTGCTCTTGGGCACGTCAGAAAAGGGATCTCCAAGCAACAGGAGCCCTGAGCTGGGACATCAGACCCTTCATTGTTCTCCACCTTCTGACCTTAACTTGCAGCCTGGAACCTCGTGGAGCTTCGTCTGAGCTGGGAGTGATGGAAGGACAAGGTGGGGCAGCTCTGGGGGAAGGGGAACGTCGACGTCTAACGTACCAATGCTCCTTCCCCCCATCCCCTGGGTGAACCCTGGGGGCAGGTGGGAGGACTCCAGCTGATGGAAACTCTGAGGGTCTTAAAAAAACCAGAGAAAATCAGTTGTCAGACCTTAATGGCTCCTTTTCAGCACAGTCCCCCTGCCTCTAACTAGTTTGCACTATTCAAATTTGTCAGCAGTGGGGCCGTGCTGAGTTCAAGACAAGCTTGTTCTAGGCAAAACTCACCTGCTAAGTCTCTTCCTTCCTTTGATTTGATTTGGGTTTATTTCTTTTTTTTTTTTCATTTGGAAGATTGTCACCACAATGGTTGGGTAAGGCTCAAAGGAGAGAAAATACTTCTCTGCTCCCAGCCTCCAGTTCTGTGAACTGGGCAGACCCTGCTCTCTGCTCAGAAAGACATATATATTATATATAGATCATTTTTTTTATATCTATAAAGAAAAGCTAATGTTTTCACAAGGTTAAGAAGCTATTGGCAAGGTGGAGATGGCAGCTACAAGTGGAAATGCAGGAAAAAACCCAGCCTGAGTCTCCCTTAGTCGTGGGCTCTGCAGAGCTCTGGGTTCTGTCCCCACCCTCCACCCACCCAGGACCTAAACCCCGAGTGGTTTGAGCCCGACTTTGCCCCCCGAGGTTGCTCCAGCACAATCATGTGCTTGCACTTTTCAATTGTCTTTGGAGAGCTGTAGCTGTGCAGACGTGGGCAGTGCCAGCTGCTCACCCAGCTCTGCTCCTCTGGGGCTTGAGGTTTAGGGTATTTTTTGCATTTTTTGTTCATTCTGAGGTCCCACATTTCCCCTTGTCACCCGTTTGCTGTCCCACTGGCCTCCAGCCCCACCAGGAACCACAGGGCTTGACCTGGGCAAGCACTTCCAGAATTTAACCACATTTCATGCCCTGGATTTAGAAAGATGCCCTGAGCAGGAAGAGCAGGACTCATAGAACCATTGGGGTTGGAAAGGACCTCCAGGATCATCCAGTCCAACCTTCATCCAGCCTCTCCCTGACCCCCAGCCCATGTCCCAAAGCTCCACACCTACTGGTTTGTTGACCCCCTCCAGGGATGGTGACTCCAGCACCTCCCTGGGCAGCCTGGGCCAGTCCCTGACCACTCTGCCAGTGAAGAACTTCTCCCTAATGTCCAACCCAAGCCTCCCCTGGCTGATGGGAAGCAGGGACGCCTGGTCAGCACCCATCCCTTGTGGTATAACACGTGGTGCCCCCCAGGACAAACCCCACCTCCAGGTCACTGCTTTGGTGCCCACATCCCTGGGTAGCACTTGCAGGAGGTCAGTGAGAGGTTCTCCATGGGGAGCTTGGAGCTCCAACCTGCTGCTTGGGCCTCCCAGTCCTTGGGAAGAGGTTGGAAGGTGAGGCTGGAATGCAGGGAATTGGTTTTGTAGGATCATAGAACCATAGGATGGTTTGGGGTGGAAGGGACCTCCAAGATCATCTCATTCCAAGCAGGGAGGGCTGAGCCAGGTCCCATCCCCTGCTCCATGTTGGCCATGCCCTTGGCTTGTTGGTGGCCATGGTGTGAGGATGAAACTCCTCTGCTCTTGGGGCTCTCGGGAGCAGGGAGGGCTGAGGCTGGAGAAGCTGAGCCAGGGGAGACCCATAAAGCACTTACCCCTTTCTCTGACACCTCCCAAGGCTCCCTCCCCCTTCAGTGTTCTCCTCATCCCATCACCTCAACCTGCCCCGGAGCCAAAGGTCCCTTTGGTGGGTGGAGGTGGGGAGAAGGTGGCACTGCTGGGAGGGGGACATTTTTTGGTGTCTCTGTGAAGAAGAGGGAGAGCAGGGGGAAGATAAAGATGAAAGCTAAAGATTATCTGTGTTTCAGTTGCACTGGGGTACGTTTCTTTACCCGTTTTGATGCTGATGTCTCATTTTAGTACGTTGCATGTGTCTTTTTTTTTTTTTTTTTTGGGTTTTGATTTTTTTTTTTTTAATTATTATTATTAAATAAAAGAGAAAAATGTGTATATTTTTGGCAATTTAAGGTAATGTAGCTAAGATATATTTTTTTCACGCTGCTTGACTGTTCTTTATTATAATAAATAATATTAATATTAATATCCAAGGCTTTGTTCATGCAGCTAGGGGGTCCAAATGGAAAGGAGACTAGGGCTGGGTGGTGGACTCCATGTCATTGTCAAGGTCCTGCTCTCCACAGCACACAGGCATGTTCTGATGGAGGCAGGAGAGGAGGATTCTCCACCCAGCTCCTTCCTGGAGCACTTTGGGAGCCAAGGGATCCAGGGATGAGCAGCTGGTTGATGTTCATTAGCAAAGGTGCCCCCTAAAAACAGCGACAGCTCCTGATAATCAGGAGAGATGCCCCAAACCTGACCTCAGAAGGGTTCCAGCTCCTTGGTCCTCCCCTCTCCTGGGGGTTTCTTTCTCCTGAGCACCAAAGGGAAGGGCCAGAGAATTTCCCTGGTTTCTCCAGACATCCCCAGAGCTGTTAGGGAGTGAACTGGGGACACAGGAGTTGAGGGGTTTATCTTGAAGGGTGTTTTTGGTCACTCAGGGGTCATCCAGAGGAGGTGGAGCTTGGTGTGCTTGAAGATTTGGGTCATCAAATGCTCTGGGTCCTTGTAGGAAACTTTCAGCTGGTTTTTGGAAGGGCAGAGGAGGTTTGGTGCCTGGTCCTGAGGACTCGTAGCTGTAAAACCTCCTCCTCTGTGCCTGTCGGTGGTTGGAGCCAGGGCAGGGGCTGGGAGGGAGGAGCTGGGGGAGCCTGTGGAGCAGCAGAGCCATAGACCCAGTCCTGCTGTGCTCCTTGGAGCCCTCAACTCGGAGAAGGAAGATTAATCGTCTCCACAGCTGCATTGTCTTGTTCCTGGCACCGTTCTCCTCTTTCCACTGCTGGTAGCTCCTGATTTGCATGGGCAGGGACTGGAGAGACACGAGAGGCAGGTGCTGAGCAGGGTTCGGTGGCTCTGTGCCCAGGGAGCAGGTCGTGGCATCCTCTCAGGCTGGGATAGTGGGGGAAACACCTGAGGCAGGTGCCTAAGAGGTGGCTGCCCAAGTGACCCTACCCAGGGCCCCTCTTCCCCAGCCCTTAGATCCTCCAGGTCCCTCCCAGGTGGTCACCAGTGTCTCCTGGACACTGGTTTTGTATGGACAGGGGCTCCCTCAGCCCTGGCACCGCTGGGCTCTGCAGACCCCTGGTTGTCTCTCTGCTGGAGCCACACGGGGCAGGTTGAGGCTCCGCAGGGTCCCTGCAGCCCGTGGGGATGCAGATGGCTGGAGCTCCTTGGCTCCATCCCAAAGACAACGCAGACGGGGATGAGGTCTTCTCGCGGGCTCGGCAGAAGGCTCCAGAGAAGACATACCAAGCAGATGGTGTCATTCTCCTTGGGGTGAAATGTTCAGGCTGGTTGGCAGGGTGGGGGATGACCCACGTGTCTGGGGCGAGCTGGGATCCAGCCCCTGTGCTGGTGGAGCTGGTCCCTCAGGAGCTCCAAACAGGCACCAGTTGTTTGGTGGGACTGGTGGGTTGGCTCTAGGACACGGGACATCTGCCAGAGGGTTCCTCTGCTCAGTGCAAGCCCATCCCTTGGTCTAAAGTGTCCTGCCTGTCCCTGAGTCCTCTCTGAAGGACAACAGGCTTGCACCATGAGCCAGCTGTGCCCAGCAGCAGTGCCAGGCACTCCAAAAACCTCCCAAGACAAAGCCTGGTTGGTTTGCAGCACACCCATCACCCCATCCAGCTGGTGACCAGGGCTTTGTGCTTGCCATGGAGGACACCAGCATCACCTGCCAGGTTCCAGCATCACCTGCCAGGTTCCACCAGCCCCGTGGTAGCCCAGGGGGGTTTTCCAAGGGCTCTCCTCCAGCCCAACCAGCCCAGCAGAGCTGGCAGCTCCTGCCACGCTCTTTATTTACCGTTGCCCTTGGTACCTGCTGTGCTCTGGGGTTTCTTAAACCCACGTAAGTAAAAAATAATCAAGTGCCTGTGATCAAAAGAGCCCCGAGGCAGGGAGCTGGATGGGTCCCTGGTGCCTCTCCTCGGGGTGTTTAGCTGAAGAAATAGAGTTGTCATAAAGGCTGTGGATGGCACCTTGGCAGGGGAGGGGGGAGCAGCAATAATTTTAATAGTCACTTTGCAGCAGCAGGTCTGGAACTGCAGTTCTGAGCTGGCCTCGCTTCTGGTTTCCAGAGGGCACGGAGAGGATTAACTCAGGAGCCAGGTCTCCTTCTGCCCTCCCCTGCCCAGAAAAGGGTCCCCAGGGCTGTGGTACCCACCACCCATGGGAATCGTGGGCTCCTGGGTGTCCCAAGCCCTTCAGGGAAGCTTCTTGGGCCATGGGCTGCAGAGACAACCCAAGAGCTCATGAGTTTGTGCAGCTACTGCCCTTCTGGGCTTGATGTCATGGGTGGGAGCCAGAGCATGACAAGGAAAGGATTTTTTGCTGGTGAAACCTTTGGTAAGGTTGTGCTCAGAGGGAGGGTTTGGTTCAGGCTCAGCCAAATCCTCAGTCTCCCCCTTTATCCCTTCCCAAGGTGTGTGGTGGAGCTGGTCTGGCTGGATGTGCTCCCAGCCACAAACCCTCAGCTCCTGGTGTGACACCCAGCTGGGGGGAGGGACAGAAGTTTTATGGGGGTTTTAATTGATATTTCAAAATTTTTCAGGAAATTGTTTTGTGCTACTAGTGGTTAACAAGTGCAACAGCTCCATTTAATTAACAATTATAATCTTAACTTTGAGGAGCCACCAGCATCCCTCCTGAGCTGGGTTCCCCAGGACCCAGCAAACCCCTCCTGTGCCTGGCTTATATTTGTAATTCCAGCAGCAAATTCAAAGTTTTAGCACTTGCCTGGGCTGTCAGGAGCCCCAGATGCAGCCTCTGCACCATGGTTTGGTCAGAGCTTGAGAGATGGGTTATGGGATGGAACTGAAGGTCCTCATGTAGGCACCACCTGGGATGCTCCTGCCCCCCGTATCACTGCTTGGTCCTACTTAGGGAAGCAGGAAAAAGCAGGAAAATCCCTTCCCATCTGCACAGCCAGGATTTCCCAGGGATTCAAGCACATCCTCAGAGTTTCGAGGCCTTCCCATGGCAGAGCTGGTCAGGAGAGGGCCAGAGGGGCTGGTGGAAAAGGGATGAGCATGAGAAGAGGGGGAGGAGAGGAGCAAGGAGCTGCAAATACAAGAATGTAAACAGAGAAGCTGATATTTGTTGGTTGTTTTGTTGGGGATTTTTTTTCTAAGAGGTTTCTATTTGAGAGCTACGGATTTATAGCTGGGAACACAAGTAATTTGTTATGTATTTGTATAACTTCCACTTCTCAGCATCTCCTCTCATGGGGAGGATTCTTCCCACTTTAAATCCTTCCTAAGCACAAAACCCAGTTCAGATGCCCAGGGCAGCACGAATTCTTGGGCAGAGAACTGGTGCCATTCACCCTCTATCTCCAGCCAGTCTCATTGTCCCTGTTTTAACACAACCTCTTTGTACCATTGATGTATTTGTACGACTGAGAAATTGCAACAACCCTTGTTCTTTTTACTAAAAATGTTTGCAAAAAAATTAAAAGTTGGTTAAAACCAGCCCCACTCTCGAGTCCACTGGTTTTTGGGGTGTTTCTGGGCAGACCCCTGGAGGAGGAATGAGGGAGGAGGGGGCATCAGGTCCCTGGTGACTTGCAGCCCCCTGGAAATGTGGGAAACCCAAGGCCTGGGCTGCAGCTGGGCTCAGAGGGACATTAAATGGAGAATTTACAACCTCCTCGGTTAAAAATGTGCAGAGGTGGATGTTTGGGCGTCTCCAAGAAATGCTGGAGTTGAGGGGCTGGATCTGGGGCTTAAAGTTTGAGAGGTGCTGCCCAGAGGGGGGGTTTCTACCCCTGCCCTGGGGAAGAGACCTTGGGGGAAGAAAAATAGCCTTGGCTTGGACATGGGAGGAGGTTGGAGGAGGTGGGGTTGGGAAGGAACAAGTGATAGGACAAGACAAAACTGCCTCAAGTTGCACCAAAACGATTCTATGACTCTGTGACTTTGGGGTTCACTCCTCTCCAGGGCGATGCCCTCGGTGCCCAGCTCAGCCCCTCGCTCCTTGTGCTGGGATGGTGGGAACTGACCGTGGGCATCTCCCACGCAGGACCCGCGGGGCCTGGGGGCCATGACCTGCGGGAGGTGGGATCCAGCCGAGGGGCTCCCTCCAGCCTCAGCATCTGCACAAATGAAAAAAAGCTGATTTTTCCCAGTAGTAAAATACTTAAAATAAAAAAAAAAAAAGGGAGGGGTGGGGAGATTCCAACCCTCTGATGCTCCAAAGATGAATTTCCAGGGAAGAGGCAGCATTTGGCGAGCAGAGGGGACCCTCCTGCTGCAGCTCCGAGGGGGGAACCCCCCAAAACCCGGGGAGGGGGAAGAGATTGGGGGGGGGGCACCAAAGAACCTGGTTTGATCGAGGGACCGGGCACCCCGGGGAAGGGGTGAGGGGGATTTAAAGGGATTAAAGGGGGGGGTCTGCGAGGCTCGGTGCAGAGAGGAGGGAGGGGGGATGCCGAGAGCGGCGGAGCTGCCGCCGGGTCCGCCCGCCCCGGTTCTTCCGGCGAGGCCGGGGGAGGAGCCGCTGCCGGGGAAGGTGACCTGGGACCGGGCCCATGCGGCTTCCGAGCCCCGCTGGGCTTGTGGCAGCGCTGAGAGCCCCGGGCAGGGGCGGGGGGTGCAGCCGGGACCCCCCGGCGGTTCTGCGCATCCCTCGGTTCTCCTCCTCCGCCCCCCCGGTGCCGGTGGTCGCCGCCAAGGAGCCGTTCCCGGTGGAGCTGAAGGCCGGGAAGAAATACGCGTGGTGCTCCTGCGGGCACAGCAAGAACCAGGTCCGGGGGGCGGGGGTCGCAGGGGTCCGGTCCCCCCCCCCTACCCCAGCGGGGATGCGCGGGGGATGCGGGCGGGGCTGGGGCTGGGGCGGCCCCACCGGGACCCCCCTGTCGTGGTCCAGGGAGGGATTTTAGGGGTGGAGGTGCTGGTGCCCTCCTGGATGCTCCCCAGCACCCCCAAATCCGAGGGAAGGAAGCGTGGAGGGGGGTGGTGTCCCTGTTTTGTACCCAGTGGGGGGGCAACAGGGCTCCCCCAGCACCTCCCAGCACCTTTACCCCCCCAAGACCCCGAAATTCCCACTTTATCCCCCCAGCATCCCCAAATCCCCACCTTTCCCCTTCCAGCACCCCATAATCCCTTCCTTACTTCCTA
>VYZX01008993.1:264325-304410 GCA_013401335.1 Brachypteracias leptosomus
TAACAACCGCGATTCCCGGCCGCGGGGGGCAACAAAGCCCCGGACACCCCCCCCAGCCCCGCCGGCCACCGGAGCCGGCCCCAGCACCGGCCCCACCGGAGCCCTCGGGGCCGCCCCGTCCCGCCAGCGGCACCCGCTGCCCCGGCCCCGCCACCGGAGCGGGTCCCGNCAGATGGACAGACAAGGGGACAGAGCCCCTGTGCCAGCCTGGCACAGCACCCCATGCACCCACACCAGCTCAGGGCCAGGACCCCAGCTCGCCCACCCCAGTCCAGCCCCATCCATAGAATCAGAAAATAGTTTAGGTTGGAAGGGACCTTCCAAGATCACCTCATTTCATCCCCCCCACCACAGCAGGGACACCTCCCACCAGACCAGGCCACCCAGGACCTCACCCAACCTGCCCTTGAACACCTCCATGACCCCACAGCTCCAGGAGGCAGCAACACGGGACACGGGATGGGCTTGGGCACCACGGGAGGGTCTCGGTGCAGCCTGGACACCCTGCCCGGGGCTGGGGGCACCCCTGGGAGCACCCCCAGACACTCACAGGAGTGCAGACACTCCACGATGGTGGTGGCGTCTATGAAGTAGCCGCCGCACAAGGCGCACATCAGGTGGGGGTTGAGCTCGGTGATCTTTATCCTGGTGGTCCTGTGCATTTTGGAGCAGGTCCTCCCTGCGGGGAAACACCCGGGGACACCCTTAACGGCCACTAGGATGGGACCTGCAGGACCCACTTCACCCTTGAGCAAACCCCGAGCAGGGTGGGGGTGCCTGGTGATGCCCAGGACGTGCCACGCTTGGACCTAGCCCTGCACCCAGCACCCCAGGGTGCACAAGCAGCACTCACACACCTCCCAAACTCCCTCTACCTCATCTTTGCACCCTCCTGGGGGTCTCCAAGCACGTCCCCACCATGCCAAGACACCTCTGGGAGGGGTCAACCCCCCCCCATTAACCCTGCATCTCCAGGGCCATACACAAACACACACACGCAAAGTGTAATTTTGTTTTGCTGATGGAAAGGACATTTTCAGCCACCACCTCCTGGTTTCTATAGAAACTCCCGGTGTTGGCCACCCCCATGGCCAGGAGCACCCACCCGCAGCACCTTCACCCGTGGGGGTGGGAGGCCGGGGGTGCCCCTGGGGCACGGGGGAATCGTCCACGTTGACACCGGGAGGCGGCAGAGCCCAGAATCGCTGCAGTTTTATTGTTTCCATGGCAACCCCAATACTTGGAGGGGAGCCAGAATATTATTACAACCATCCGAGGCGAGGGGGAGAGAAGGAGCCCTGGGTGTGTGTAAAGGAGCGTGGGGGTGATGGCAGAGCCGGGGTGTGCCCGCGGCAACACCCACGCCCGGGGGGGACACACACACGCATGACACGGACACACGTGTGTCCCCACACGCACGCAGGTGAAGACACACACACCCCCCGTGGAGTGGGGTCACCAGGAGCCTGACACGGGGCCTTCATGGACACCCCACAGCCAACAACTCAATGACAACCAGCAAAGGTGCATCACGACTGGGAGAGGAATGGGGTGAACCCCGTGCCCACGGAGCAAACGGGGGGGGTCTGTGTGTGTAGGGGTGTGGGGGGGTGTGTGTTGGTCCAACACTGGGGCTGTGCCAGGCGCCTGCCCCAGGGAAGCCACCCCTGTGCTCCCAGTTGCTCCCTGGGGTGCTTCTGGGCTCCAGTCTGGGTCCCTAATCATGTTTGGCTGCTGGGGAGACCCTGGAGGAAGGTGTGGAAAGATGGGGAGATCACGGGGACTGGGATGGAGATGCTGCTGAGATGGGGATGGAGACACTACAGGGATGGAGACACCACTGGGACAGGGATGGAGATGCTACAGGGATGGGAACGCCACGGGTACCAGAATGGAGATGATGCTGGGATGAGGACACCACAGGGACTGGGATGGAGACACTGCTGGGATGGGGACACCATGGAGATGGGGACCTCGAGGACATCCCTGTGCTGGAGGGGGTGTCCCTGCAGACAGGGGGTCAGGGGCATCAGGGTGCTTGGAAAGCCTCAGTCCTTCCCAGGCTCAGCTCTTCCCCCTGGGCATCCCCCGGGTGGGCACCCCCTGCACCGACCCCCGGCCAGGGAACCGGGCAGCTCCGCCGGGCACCGGCTGCCCACGGCGGGACCCGGCGGCTGCGTTTTGGGGGGGATTTTGCTGCTTTTGGTGCTCGCAGCCGCCAATGGCAGCTCGGCGGGAGGGGGGAGCCCGAGCCACCGGCGCAAACCGGTTCTAATAAACCGGGTGATAACAACCGCGATTTCCTGCCGCGGGGGGGAACAAAGCCCCGGACACCCCNCGCCTGCGGCCGCTTCCTCCGCACCCCCGGCCCCGACTTTCGGGGTCTTTTGTCTCCCTGGGCGGTGGCCCGGTTCGGTGCCCCCCCCCTCCCGGACCAGGCACGGGTGGGGAAGGACGTTTCAAAGTCACCGGTAACTTGGACCCAACCGGCTGCCCCCTCCCCGCGGGACCCATCGGCGGCGGCGAGCCCGGGGGCCGGGAAATAAACCGGGACGGCTCCCCCCGGCAATGTCCACGGGGTTCCCCCAACACCGAGACCACGATGAAAAGGCGGCAGAGCGTGAACCCGCACCCCCCGACGGGACCCCCCCTCCCCGCTCCTCCGGGGGTGCGGGACGCGGGCATCGGAGCTGCCGCGGAGCGAAGCAGCGGGAACGGGGAAGGAAGCACCGAGGGGAGGGCACGGACACCAAGGACACCCCCGCGCCCCCCATCCCCGCGGCGGGACGTGTCGCGGTGCGTGACACCCGCCGGGCACGGGCACGCGTGGCCCCCGCTGTCCCCGGTTGCAGCCCGGTGGGAGGACCCGCCCCGGCGGCGCCGGCAGCTCCCGCTTCATTTATATTTGTTATTTTTGGGGGGGACACCACGACACACAGGATTAGGGGCCGGGGGTGCGGCAGCCCCCGGTGAACCCGGGGCGCTCCCCGGTGCCCCGCAGCCCTTTGTGCTCGGGACCGGTTGACAGCNCCCGCCGCCCCGCCCCGCCGGGACACGGCATCGCCAACCCCCCCTTTCCCAGGGGACACCGCCGTGACCATGCCCCGGTGCCCGAGGAGAGCCCCGTTGCTGCCCCCCCCATCCCGGTTGTGCCCCCAAAACCACCGGAATGGACCCACAATCCCAGCCGGGGCGGCCCCGCTCCGCTCCCCCGCTAATGGGTCCCGGGGTTCCCCCATCACCGCGGCACAGCCCCGGTGGTGCCCCGGGACCCCCTCCACGACCAGCGCCGGGGCCATTTTCGGTCCCAAATAAGGGGGGCTTCGCAGCCGGGAGGGGACAACGGGCCCCCGGGACCCTCCCCGGGACTCTCGGGGGGGCCCGGTGCTCGGGGGGTCCCGTGGTGGGAGGGGAAAGCAAAGGGACGGGGGAAAATGAAGGAAAATCGAGGGAAATTCGAGAAAGAAAAGGGGGAAATGGAAAAGGAGGGAATAAAATAATAATAAATATAACAATAATAATAAAAATAGGAGGAAAGGAAAGGAAAAAGGCAGGAAAAAAAGGAAGGAGCGAAAAAAGGAGATTAGGGAGAAAAAAATAAAAAAGGCAGGAAAAAAAAGGGAAGGAGAGGGGGGAAAAAGGGAAAAAGCGGGAAAGAAATAAAAGAGGAGGGAAAAAAGGCAGGAAGGGGAGCGGAGCGGGCGGGCGCCCGGAGCCGCTGTCCCGGTGCCGGTGCCAGGTCCGGTGTCATAATGCTGGTGTCCGTGCCCCATGCTATTGTCGGTGTTCCAGTGCCCATGCCCGGTGCCCGTGCCCCGGTGCCCGGTATCGGTGCCCCGGTGCCCGGTATCGGTGCCCGGCGCTCCCGGGATGCTCCGGCTGAGTGCGGTGGCCGCGGCCGCCTTCCCCAGCGCAGTCTCTGTGGCGCAATCGGTTAGCGCGTTCGGCTGTTAACCGAAAGGTTGGTGGTTCGAGCCCACCCAGGGACGGTGGCGCATGTTTTATTTTTTTCCCTCACTTTCCCATTTTTTCCTGCTTTCCTCGCCCCCAGGACTGGGCTGAGCTGAGAGAAGGTGTGAAGGGACACGATGTGCTCCCCGGGGGCTCCAAGGTGCTGGGTGAAGGGGAAACCAGCCCCTGGTGTGAACAAACCCCTCTCTGGCCTCTCCATCCATCCCTATTTTGCCTTAAAACCAAGCAGAAGCGGGTCCAGAAGCTGCATTGCTGAAGTTCCCCTCTCTTACAAAGCCTTGTAAAGTCTGTTTATGTTCCTCGCTCCCCTGACTTTATTTCCATACCAGAAATAACGAAGTTAAGGCTTTCGTGCCATGCCAGGAAGATCCCTGTTGTTCCCAAATCCCACAAAACACTCCCATGGCCGAGCCCAGAGGGGCTGGGGGAGCACTGGGGTTGTCTGGGCTGGGGAGGGGGGTTAATGCTGCTTTATTGATCCAAGACCATGAACCTTATGGGAAAGCAGAGAGAGCAGCCATGCCCAGGGGGACCCCACGGCCACCCGAGACCGAGGGAGGAACCAGATCAGCCTCTGGACATAATCCTGACTGGCTCTGCTGCTCATGGGGTGTTCCCAGTGTGGTCTCCAACTTCATCCCTGCAAAAAAAATTTTACAACGGAAAATTCTTTAAAAATACAAGTGCCATGGGACAGGCCGGGTCCCACAGCAGAGGAAGAGCCGCCGAGGGGGCCGAGGGGGTTCATTGGAACCAGGCATCCCGGGCTGCGTGTGTTCGAGAGCCTTTCCAAACACATGGATCTCTTTCTCCTTGGCACGACATCACTCCCAGAAATTAAACATTTAATCCCGTCTCCTCCAGGAGAGGGGAGAGCTGGGGAAGGAAACCCAATACTCCGTGGAGAGCAAATCTCCCTTTCAATCGCCCTCGGAATAAAAAATCCCATCTTAGTCACTTGCCAGGTCCCCTCCCCTCCCGGGCTGGGCCGTGACTTGCTGCTGTGGAGAGAGAATTTCCAGAGGGATTTGATGGTGCCCGTGGTTTTAAAGTGATTATTTTTCCCTCTAGGAGACCCGCTGTCCCTGCCCCACAGGGGGAATTTAGGGCTTCCTGGAGGGTCTAGTTAAATTCGGACAGGTTTGGATAACTCTTCCCAGTGCCAGGGCTGCAAAAGGCTGAGCTGATGGGAGGTACCACCAGCCAGTCCCAGCCTGGCCACCCCATGGTGATCCCAGCCACACCACGGGCATGTGTTTTGCCACGGGGCCAACAATAAGAACACAGACCTCACAAAAGGCTGATTTTCCTGTCTTATTTCAGATAATACAGAAAGGAAACGATCAAAGCAGCAGCAGAAGTGAGCAGGGTTGGTAACTCCAGTCTGCAGGAGCTGGGGAGCCCTTTCCTGAAAATTGGGAAGCCCTACCAGGGTGTCCACTCATAGGGGAGGCTTCCAAAGAGGGTCCAGCTTCTCTAGTCAAATAAACCACCTTCAGAACTCCAAATGTGGAACATCTGGTGTTCTCCTCCCTTTGGATTCTGCCCGAGGCCTGGCCAGGGCCTGGGGAGGAACCCAAGGGAGCATCTTTACTGCACGTCCCTCCAGCTGTGCCATGCTCATTGTGTGCACATCCAGCTGTGCCATGCTCTGGGTGTTCCTCCAGCGCCCCTGCTTGCCCCTCCAGCTGTGCCACGACCCCATGGGCACATCCAGCTGTGCCACGCCCCTGCATGCCCACCCAGCTGTGCCACACCTCCACGTGCACATCCAGATGTGCAACGTTCTGTGTGTCCCTCCAGCTGTGCCACGCCCCCATGAGCACATCCAGCTGCGCCGTGCTCTGGGTGTCCCTCCAGATGTGCTATGACGCCTCCAGCGCCCCCGCTTGTCCCTCCAGCTGTGCCACGTTCCCCCCCCGGGCCCATCCAGCTGTGCCCCAGCACGCGCCTCCAGCTGTGCCACGCCCCCCCGCGCGCGCCCCCGGGTGGATCCAGCTGTGCCAGGCCCCGCCCCCTTCCCGGCATGCCCCGCTCACTATGACTCGTCAGTTTTCTGCCCCGCCCTCACCAACCAACCAATCAGCTCCTCCCCGCGGCGGGCCCTGCCCACCAATAGCGAGCCGCGGTTGTTCCGCGAGGCGGCGGCGGCGGCCAATGGGAAGAGGCGGGAGCAGCGAGGTGAGGGAGGAGCGGCGGAGGCGGCAGCGGGGCCTGGAGGTGTCTGAACAACCGGCGCCATGGTGAGCACCGGGAGCGGCCCAGGGGGGCGAGCTGGGCCCGGGGATGAGCTGGGCCCCCGGGGGGGGGATGCAGGGGAGGGAGCTGGGCCCGGCAGGACGCGGTCCGGGGGAGGCGGGAGGGCTGGAGGCCTTCCCCTGCGTCGTCACCTCCCCGTGGGCTGCCCCTCAGGCCGGGCCGGGAGCGACCCGTGGTGTGGTGGCCCCAAAAATGGAGAAATTAAAGCTAAAACAGCGAGGGAGAGCGGTGATGGAGTGTCCCCCCCCGCTGCCGGTGCTGGGCCAGGCGGAAGGGGAGACCCGGGTACCGGAGAGGAGGGAGGAGGAGGAGAAGGACCGTCCCTGCTCCATCCCTGGAGGTGCTCAAGGCCAGGCTGGATGGGGCATTGTCAAACCTGAGCTAGTTGGAGGTGTCCATGCCATGGCAGGGGGTTGGAACTAGATGATCTTTGAGGTCTCTTCCAACCCAACCCATTCTATGACCCAGAGGCTCCTTTGGCTTCATTAATCTTAGAATCACTTATGCTGGAAAGAACCTCTAGGATCATCAAGTCCAACCTTCATCCCACCATCTCCCTGACCCCCAGACTATGTCCCAAAGCTCCACATCTCCTCATTTGTTGACCCCCTCCAGGGATGGTGACTCCAGCACCTCCCTGGGCAGCCTGGGCCAGTCCCTGACCACTCTGTCAGTGAAGAACTTCTTCCTCATGTCCAATCTAAACCTCCCCTGGTGCAACTTGAGGCATCACCTCTTGTCCTGCCATTGGAGAAGAGCCCCACACCCCCGAGCCCCACTGGTACCTGCTGTCCTGCTCTCTTCCAGTCTATTATGTCCTATAACGGTGGGGCCGTCATGGCCATGAAGGGGAAGGGCTGTGTGGCCATCGCTGCCGATCGCCGCTTCGGGATCCAGGCCCAGATGGTGACCACAGACTTCCAGAAGATCTTCCCTATGGGAGAAAGACTCTACATTGGACTGGCAGGACTGGCCACGGACGTGCAGACGGTGTAAGTGAGACCCCTCCCCAGCCCTGTGCCCCCCTATGGTTAGTAGGTGGAGAGAGGGGTGACCTCGTGAATGTCTATAAATCTGTAAAGGGAGCGTGTCAGGAGGATGGAGCCAGGCTCTGCTCAGGGACAGCCAGGGATAGGACAAGGGGCAACGGGTGCAAGCTGGACCAGAGGAGGTTCCACATCAATAGGAGAAGAAACTTCTTCATGGAGCGGGTGCCAGACACTGGCCCAGGCTGCCCAGGGAGGTTGTGGAGTCTCCTTCTCTGGAGACATTCAAACCCCCCTGGACGTGTTCCTGTGTGACCTGCTCTGGGGGATCAGGGGGATTGGACTGGATGGTCTTTTGAGGTCCCTTCCAACCCCTAACATTCTGTGATATGGACCTGTAAGAGGCATATTTACAATAAATACTGAGCAGCAGCTTGTGCTGAGATAAATGTTGTTCACGGGAAGGGTGTAATAGGTGGTGCTGACACTCCTCTTGGTGTCCCTTCACTGGGAGTTTTTCAAATTAAACCGCACATGATTTAAGATCACATCACTACTAAGACTTAACTTCAGGTATAGAAGGAGCTGCACCTGAGGTACCTACCTGAAGGTTGGACTTGATGATCCTTTTCCAGCCTCAATGATTCTATGATTCTACCAGTCTCAGGAGCTGGGATCTGTCAGCATGTGGTGGAACAGTTCAGGTGGAAGAAAGAGGAACCTGCTCCTGCCTTAATGCCAACTCTCATCTCTTGCAGAGCCCAGAGGCTGAAGTTCAGGCTGAATCTCTACGAGCTGAAGGAAGGCAGACAGATCAAACCTCAGACGTTTATGAGCATGGTTTCCAACCTGCTCTACGAGAAACGGTAACTGTTAAATGCTGGGGAGGTGTTGGTGAAGGTTGTGGTGGTTGGAGCTGATCTGTTTCCAGAGGTGGGAGGCTGAGGAGGGCTCCTGTGGGGATGACTTGTGGTGTGGCACAAGGAGACTTCAGTCTAGAAGGACATTATCTTCTAAAGAACACCAAATATTGATAAAATAATCATGTAGCAGGGCAAGTCTGCTCTGTTTGCCAGCCTGAAACCACTGCAGGGTGCTCCTAGATTGACCTGAAAGGTCTCCCCACCAAAACCACCTGTGGGATGTTTTCCTCCATGGGATGTGGAGCTGCTGCAGGGTGGTTGGGCTGCTCCAAGCTGGGCTCTTCTTCCCAGGTTTGGACCTTACTACACAGAACCCGTCATCGCGGGGCTGGACCCCCTGACACACGAGCCCTTCATCTGCTCCCTGGACCTCATCGGCTGCCCCATGGTGACCGACGACTTCGTGGTCAGTGGCACCTGCTCCGAGCAGATGTATGGGATGTGTGAGTCCCTCTGGGAGCCTGACATGGTGAGTGGGGTGGCCCAGCTCAGCTCTGGGCCTTGGGTGCAGCCTCCTGGGCTAACTGTGGGGTGGATGGAAAGCTCGGTCCTTTGGTGCTTCCTGAAGGGAGGACAAAGAGGCTCCTCCTGGTTTGAGTTGGAACCAAACTAATTCTGTGCAGGGATGTTACTTTTTCACTTTACTCTCCCTTATCCTCTTCCTCTATTTGGGGGGGAATGAGGGGTTAACAGAGAATATAGTGGTGGAGTCACCACCCCTGGAGGGGTTTAAAAAACCAGTAGATGTAGCACTTGAGGTCTAGTGGTCAGGGAGATGTTGGGACCTGATGCTCCTAGAGCTCCTTTCCAACCACAATGATTCTATGATTGACCCTAAACCTCACCAGGGCAGCAGCTTAGCAGCCTGCAGGGGAAACCTTGCAGCATCTAGGATGAAATTATGATTTTGAACAAGATCTGCTGACTCCACACGTTCAACTTTGACACCAACTAACCCAGTTTGTGTCCCCCAGGAGCCCGACCACCTCTTTGAAACCATCTCCCAGGCCATGCTGAACGCAGTGGACAGAGATGCCATCTCTGGCATGGGTGTGGTTGTACACGTCATGTGAGTGCTGCTCTGCTCCCCTGCACAACACAGGGAGAAGTTAACAAGCCATGAGTTAAAGCCAGTTGAGGGGTTGGTTTCCAGGTGCCCCCAGCCCCCCTCAATTCCAGCAGTACCTCCAGCAGTGCTCTGGCCACTCCCACTGGATTATTTCTCTCAACTCCTCTTCTCTTGTGGTTGGTGGCTGGTGTAGAACTGCAGGAGATCAATCCTGAGCCAGGCTCCTGCTGGAGGGATCCCCTGGCTGTGTTCCCATGGTATTTAGACCCCTCACAGAGGGGTAGCACTGGCAGGAGGATGCTCTTTGCCATGGCTGGTGCCACGTTCCCTTCCAGACCCTGCAATCTGACTTGGGAAGAGGTTTATTTTGCTGTTTCCCTGCAGCATCCCGGGCACTGCTGCTTGTGGGAGCTCCCCTGGGTGGGGTTCACTTGGTTCCCACCTCACTAGAACCCACCTGCACACACTGAACCTCCCGAGGGAGGGACAATCTGTGGGTATTAAACAAGGAAGGGACAATCTGTGGGTATTAAACATTGATTTACTCATCACCTTCTCTTTTCCCCTCCAGTGAGAAAGACAAGATCACCACCAGGACCCTCAAAGCTCGCATGGACTAGCCCCACACTCCCCATCTCACACCTCGTCTGCTTGGACTTTTTTTAAATAAAATTATTGTTGTGAACTTTCCTTTTCTCAAGTCTGAACTGATTAAATTCTCCCAGGAGGAGCTGGGGGTGTGTGGTACCAGAGCTCACCTTTCTCTCCAAGCCCATTAACCCCCCTCAGTGCAGCCACATGTGGCAGTGACTGAGCTTCAGCTGCACCCCAACAGGCTCCAGCCCCTCCCCAGCAGGGCTGTGTTGGGCTTCCCCCTCAAATCCCTTCTAGAGCCAGAATTTTCTAAATCAGTTCCTGCTTAACCCCCCTCCCTGTTTTACAAGGCACATATCAAAAGATTTTTCCAGTTGTGGACTGAAAACCACCACATACCTCAGGGGTCAGAGCTGATGGTTGGAGCACTGGAAAGAGCAGAGCAGGAAGGGACAGAGGTACACAAAGTTTTTAATTTTATTTTTCTCTGGTTGGAGACTCATCTTGTAACATGCATGCATTTCAAAACAGTAACAGTGTCTCAAACTGCTCCTAGCAAACAGACAAGCACAGAGGACTGAAAATTCCTATTTAAAAAAACAGCAGTGAAAAAAAACCTAGAATGCTTTTCCTTTCTTTTTTTTTTAATTATTATTATTATTTCGTTTTAGATTTTAATTTATTCACATTTTTGTGTTTTCAGTTGCACTGATTAGCCCTGCCCACCCTGGGGACCTGGGTGTAGTAACTCTCACACTCCAGCTCTGTTGGACCTTGAGCAGCATCACCTGGGAGAGGGGAGATCTGACCCCGAGGGGTGCCCAGAGGTGGCTCCTCAAGCTTTGCCATCGCTACCACACCAGAGACTCACCTCAAAAGAGCCTGGAAACCAGCAGTGGTGATGGGGACACCAGAGAAGGGCTCTGCAGAGAGGGGGAAGGTGGCAGGAGAGCCTCAAGCAGGGCACGAAGAGGGGGAGAGGGTGGTTGTCCTGGTTTTGGAGGTGGTTTAAGGACCATCTGCCTCAGGTTGGTTCCGTGGTGTCACAAACCCAAGTTGAGGATGCCCAAAGGGGCTCCCAAAAGGTGGGTTTGTGCCAGCAGGTGAAACCCTGAAGGTCTGTAGGACCTCGAGGTGAAACCTTGAAGGTTTGTAGCACCTTGAGGTGAAACCCTTTGACCTCTGTGCAGCTTGAGGGGAGGCATCAATGGCTGCACAGTGGTCAGAGGACGGGAGGTGTCCAGGCCAAGACACAACCCCACCAAACAGCCCAGGACAACCACACGACCTCACTCTGCCTTTCCTGGGCTCTGAGGTGAGTCCCCAGCTGAAGGGCAGGGAAAGCAGGGTTGGAACAAGATGATCTTGGAAGGTCCCTTCCAACCTAAACCATTCTCTGACTCTGGCTGATTAGAATCCAATTCAAAACTCGTGCCACTCAAACCTCATCCCTGCAGGAATGTTGGAGTCGCCTCCTGCCCCACAAGTTCTCCCTGGGCTGAGTTTTGTGGCTTTTCTAATTCAAACCAGGTCAATCCCAGTGCTCCTCCTGCCAACCTTCTCCCCCCTCCAGCAAACCCCAGCCCCTCTGGCAGTGCTGGCACAGGGGGTGCTGCTGGGTACCCCCAGAACACCTGGTTCCCACTAAAGGGTGACCCAACGTGTCCTGGGGGGTGTTTTTATTGCACTATTGGAGCAGAGCAGCACCCAAACTGTGACCCCACTCTCTGCCTTCCCTCTCTCCCTCTTATCCAGGAGCAACCTCAAGGGGAAGATACAAGTTCTGGGTTGAAAGCAGATTTTAATTGTTCAATTTTGACCCACCAAGCCCAGAAAGAGAGAACCCCTCAGAGCACGGCCCCTGCAGCTCACTCCTCACCCTGCCTCCGGGCACTGGAGAGCTGCTGCACACCAAGGTTATTCTGAATTTTGATGCTCCAATGAATTGTGCTGCAATGTCCTGCAAGCTCCTGCCCCCTGCCCAGGCTCTGAGCCCTCCCTCTCCCTCCTGCAGCTCTCTCAGCCCAGGGTGGGTCAGTCGAATGCACTTCAGTGTAAAGTGTTCTGCAGGGTACATGCTATAGAGATACCTACATCCAGCAAACTAGAACTAAATCCACACCAGAACAGACAACAAACTAGCACAAGCAGTTGTAAAACCAGAATTGAAAGGGCTGGGGTTTGCCTTTTTAAATACTCGAGTTAAAAAAGTGACCTAAAAACAAGATTAAAATAAAAAAAAACCCAACAAACCACCAACCAAAAAACAACAAAGCAAAACAAAACAACAAAAGAAAAGAAAAAAAAAGTCCCTTTTAAAAACAAATCAAATATTTGCAGCTTCACTTCTTATTCTGGTAATAAAAATACTGTCTAGGAACAGAAAATTAGCATTTTAAACATAATGCTACCTCTCCAAATGTAAACAATATACAAAATGCTTCTGTTAAACCAAGTTACATACCTGGGTAATACATCAGTACGTGAGGAAATTGCATTTAATGCCTTTAATACACACAGTATATGGCAACTGGACAGAAGTGGCAGAGCTGGGGAAGTGCTAAAGAGAATTTTCATGGGGCTTTTTTGCATCCCTTGAGCCAGGGATGGCCAATTGGATTCTGGCTGGAACAGAGTAAGAAATTACAGTTAACTGCTCTTAACCCCCTTCCTATCCTGCCTTCTGTAAAGATTGCTGCAGAACTGACCCTGTTTTAAATTTATTTCATTAATTTTATGTAATTAATGGTATTATTTATGCTCGTAGCTACACAAGCCTCCTCCTGCCCTCCTTGGCTGGGTGGTTCTGTGGTGTCTGGGTGCAGGGTGGCTGCAGTTCACTCATTCCCTTCTCTCTCCCTCCCCCCTTTCTCTCTCTTTTTTATATTTAATGCATGATTTAAGCAGTTCAAGAGGTACCAGCTGGTTCCCCAGAGGAGAAGGACAAACTTACCAGGCCAAAGCTGCAGATTCAATGCAGAGTTTTAAAACTGTCAGGAATAAAAAGTGATTGGTATTTAATTCCTAATCCATAGTAAACCTTAAGTGCTTAGTAAGAGAAAAGCAACCAACATAATGCCCACAAAACTCAGCTGATGACACCCTCCAAGTCCTCCCTTTTTTTCTGGAAGTTTCTTTTTGTGGCTTTTCCAGCTACACACCTTAAGACATGAGACTCTTCAGCCTCGCAGACAACGGTGTGAGAGCCCCCACATCACACAAGGATGGGACCTGTGGCAGAAAAAACCCCGTCCCGTGTCCAAGGGAATGACCCACGAATGAATAAAAAGATTCATATCCCGTTATGACCCTCAAAATGACCTTTTAAAGACTATTTACAGTGCACTCAGGGGCTGAAAACTTTCGCCCTCTTGTCCCCTTCAAAGTTGGGATTCACATCACGAATGTGGGGATGAACATGACCAAAAAAACCCCACCAACAACCCCCCAAGCCCACATCCAGCCTCCGGAGCAGAGCTAGCGTTAGTCTAGGGGAATTACCAGGATGTGATGAGCACCAGTTATCTCTCAAAAGGACCAAACTCCACACAGCAAAACCGTAGCACGTGTTACAGCACAGGACAGACATCCCAAAGAGCTTATTCCCGAAACAAAGGCATAGGTGAGAACAGTTTCAAGGCAGATAAAGCGACGTGTTTCAGCTGCAAGAGGTTTGTTCAAAACTCTAAATACCTGCTTGAAATAAAATAAAATAAAATAAAATAAAATCAAAACCAAGAACGGAGAGTTCTGTAACTTGTGCAGCAGAGCCAACAAAACCCAAAGCAGGTCTGACAAGCTTGGCTGTGAAAAATATTACAAGTGTTGTGGAGACAAAACGGGACGTTCTTCAGTCACTCCAATCAGCTCCAACCCCTTGGGGAGGAGGGGGGGGAATAATCTGGTGCAAGTCTTGGAACGTTTCCACTCCTTGCCTGTGGCTCTAGAGAGGGGGATGGAGCAAGAAGAGTCAAACCAACCACAGCTCAAGTGCTGAGTCCTCTTGAGCGGTGGAATGTGCTCCCAGTGCTCCCAGTGAGTCCAGTCCCTTCGTGTGCAAGTCACATTGGCCATCGAGAACAGAAAATGGGCTGAGCAAAGAAGCTCCCTCAGGAAAGAAATTCAAGTACCTGTCGCAGATGGGGCGAGTGAGGAAGACTGAACATCAGCTAGAGTAACACTGGCACAACTGTGGAGTGAAGCTGGGATCTAAGAGACGGCAAATCCCGCCCGAGGAACGTCCAGAGAGGCAAAACTATCCCATATCTACAGGCACCAAACGCCTTTGCTGGGGTGTTCTGAACGAAATCTTCATGGGTGGCCAATTCAAAGGGTGATGGGTCCGAGCACGTGACCATCTGAGGTTGTTCAATGCCTCCACTACTTCCCACCCTGGTGGTTTTTAGGTTCTAGGAGTTACCTTTCCGAGCGATCATCTTTGGTAGATGTTCATTTCCCTCCTCTCTCTTGTACATCAAGTGCAGTTACAAAAAAAGTTTTCGTTGCTTAAATTAACCCCAAAAATATATAAAGTGTCCCAGTCTGGATTTACCTAAAGTTCAGCGACTCCTCCTTATCAGAGCGATAGTTTCCATCCTTGAAATGATGAGCTAGTTTCCTTCCAATTCCTACCGAGAGGGAAATAAAAGGGGTCGTGTGTCTTTCTGGCAAAGACAGTCCAATAAAAAACCCAAAACCAAAGGAGTAGTTTGTGGAATCAGGCACTGCTGCACCTAGAGACCCCTTCTCTGCAGTGCCACGGATCTCATCCCTACAGGGTTCTCTTCACCAGAGAGGAGGAAACGCCGTTGGAAAGAGCAGTGCTGAAACAATGCACTTTGCTGGGTTTAAAAAGCCCTCAAATCTACATCTGGGCACTTCTGTAACATAAAAAGCCACTTTCCCACCTGGGTCAAGTGGACTGTTGGAGGGTGCACCTAGAATTGGTTTTTCTCTGAAGTCACCCAGTGCCACACACTCACTCTTACACACACACACACACACACACGCACACCCCACGTCCTGCTACAGTGTCTGTGTGAGTGTCACAGGCTGTGTTCTCTGTTTGGAAGTAGCCCCTCTCCTCTCCTCTCCTCCTGGCTTCTCGTGGAAGGCTGAAGATGACTATGTCAGGATGTTGGAGATGAACTCGTTGAAGCGCTTCGAGTACTGCTCGGGGTTCACCGTGGAGATCTCTGCCCCAGCCTGCAAGGCAGAGAGGAGACAGGTCACAGCTGCCTCCCCCAAGAGGAGAGGGGGGACAGGGGGGAGATTGTGGCAGCACAGCCCCTGTCTGCCAGGAGACACCCACCACAGCCTCTAAGTTCTTGGAAAGTACCTGAAAGGACCTTACTGGGACCTTCCAGTACCTGAAAGGGGCCTGTAAGAAGGCAGGGGAAGAATATTCACAAGGGTTTGTAGTGACAGGAGGAGGGGTGATGGTTTTAAGCTGGAAAAGGGGAGATTTAGGTTGGATGTTAGAAAAAAAGTTCTTTAATAGGAGGGTGGTTGGTCACTGAACAGGTTGCCCAGAGAGGGGGTGGAGGCCCCATCCCTGGAGACATTCAAGGTCAGGCTTGATGGGGCTCTGAGCAGCCTGCCCTAGGTAGAGATGTCCCTGCTGGGGTAGGGGGGTTGGACTAGATGACCTCTAGAGGTCCCTTCAACCCAAACCATTCTATGATTAAAAAGGTCTAGAGAGATCCCCAAGGAAACGGATTTTAGCTCCAGCTGGATCTTCTGCAGACCACTGAGCCAAAGCATTGGATTGTCCCCTCGGGGTCTAGAGGAGATTAGGAAGGAACATGAAAATCTCCCTGTCCTGCTCCCCTGGGCTTTTTTCAAGCCCTTTGTGGAAGTTCAGGATTGCTGCCAGGAACCAGGAGTGGCCCCAGGAAGGGGACAGGGCAGAATGTCCCCTTGCAGCCAGCCCCTTGCTGCTCTGGGAGGGTCTTGGTGCCACAGCAGGGAAATCAAACACCTCCCAAACTGGGACGTAAACGCCAGCACCAAGAGGGAAAGGCCAAGACAGTCTGAGGAGACAGAACCTGAGGGAAGGGCTGATCTTGGGCATGGGATGACTGGAGAACTTCCACATGGGTAGGAAAATCAGTGTGAGGAGACAGGCAAAGGCCAAGCCCCCAAGGCCCCCCTCCCTGCAGGCAGCTTACCCCGTGTTTCACTGTTTTGGCAGCATGTGCAGCTTTCTTCTTCGCGTCGTAGGGTGTGAGGATGTCAATGATGGCCATGAAGTACACCTCCTTCCTGGGGGCACCTGGCAGGGCAAGAGAGGGGCTAGCACACCCTGAGCAAAGCCCACTGCACCCACTGCTCAGCAGGCACAGGGCAGGGCTGCCTGGGGCAACCAGCAGAGAAAGCAAAGAGCAGCTGGAGGCTGGAGAAGGGCACAGAAGAACGAGTGGGAAGAGCACAGCAGAGGCCCACGTGCTCTCTGGACATGCTACTACTCCCCAAGCATCACTTCCACCCTCTCTGGACATGGCACCACTCTCCAGGAACCACTTCCACCCTCTCTGGACATGCTACTACTCCCCAAGCACCACTTCCACCTTCTCTGGACATGCCACCACTCTCCAGGCATCACTTCCACCCTCTCTGGACATGCCACCACTCTCCAGGCATCACTTCCACCCTCTCTGGACATGCCACCACTCTCCAGGAACCACTTCCACCCTTCTCTGGACATGCCCCCACTCTCCAGGCATCACTTCCACCCTCTCTGGACATGCCACCACTCTCCAGGCATCACTTCCACCCTCTCTGGACATGCTGCTACCCTCCAACCACCACTTCCACCCATTCCAGCTCACATCATCCACAACAAAGGGTTGCAAGGAGACACTTGGCAGGGTGTCTAACACTCCTCTCCCTCCATGTAGCCCAGCCAGACCACCAGACCCCCCCTCTGCCCCCCAGACCTTCAGGGCAAGACTCCCTGACACTCACTTTCGTGGCTTTTCATGGCGTAGACATCCACAGAGGGATCAAACTCCCCGGGCCCGAAGAAACGAGGGTAGTTGAGGAGGTTTCCTGGGCTGTCGGGGGGGGTTCCATAGGAGGAGATGGGGTTGCCTCCCAGCCCATCATTCTCACACTCCTCATCCTCTGCCCGATCCTCCACCTCCATCTCCTCCTGCTCCGCTCGGTCGACGTCGTGGATCCCCACCAGCAAGCTGTAGTCCATGATCTTCAGCTGGGCCAAGAACTGGGAGGAAGAGATGAGTGAGAAGAACATCCATGGGGGAGCTGAAATCCTCAGTCCCACCCCGACAGTGTCTCCCTGAACAGAAAGGGCTGTAGAGGGAGCTCAACCCTCACTGGGTTTGGCCTGGTGGGGCTGTTCAGCCTGCAGAAGAGAAGGATCTGGGGGGACCTTACTGGGACCTTCCAGTACCTGAAAGGGGCCTGTAAGAAGGCAGGGGAAGAATCATTCATGAGGGTTTGCAGTGACAGGAGGAGGGGTGATGGTTTTAAGCTAGAAAAGGGGAGATTTAGATTGGATATTAGGAAAAAGCTCTTTAATAGGAGGGTGGTTGGTCACTGAACAGGTTGCCCAGAGAGGGGGTGGAGGCCCCATCCCTGGAGACATTCAAGGTCAGGCTTGATGGGGCTCTGAGCAGCCTGCCCTAGGTAGAGATGTCCCTGCTGGGGTAGGGGGGCTGGACTAGATGAGCTTTGGGGGTCCCTTCAACCCAAACCATCCTATGATTCTATGATTAGTCTCCAGTGAATCTACAGCTCACACCCCCCCTGCCATCAGCAAGACCCCGACTCTGCTTGGCTGAGCCAGGAGTGGTTTGTTCAGCCACTGCTGCACCCCCCGAGGCAGAGACCACCCTGAGCACCCAGTTAGAGGAGACAGAGCCAAAGCTCTTCCCCAGGATCTACCTCCACATCCCTCTTCAGCTTCTCAAGGAAGTTCTTTTTACTCTCCTCTCCAACGTGCAGCTTCTGACCCTCATTCAAGAAGTCGTTGTCCTTGAACGTTGGTAGATCCTTGGCCTGCAGGGAAAAGCCAGTGTCAGGGTCTCCAAAGCTCTGCTCCTCAGGGCAGGGCTGCAACACTCCTCCAGGAGCAGAACATTCACTGCACAGAGACTCAGATTGAGCCTGGGCTTGCACCAGGATCTTTCCCCTGTTTATAAAGTGAAGAGGCTCATCCTGTTTAAGTATGAACATGGCACCAATATCTGTCAATAAATCCACGTGGCTTGAGCTGTGCAGGGAAACTGGAGGGACACAACTTTAAATCCTGCTGCAGGCTGGAAGCTGGACAGCTGGGCTCCTGCCAGAGATGGGCCAGCCAGCTCCCAGAATAGAAAAGAAATGCAATGTGTTGGCTCCTGACCAGGGAGGAAGGGGTAAGGGCTTGGAAAAAAACTGCTTCTCTCCCTAAAGGCTTGAGGAAAAAAATTAAAGCCACTACTTTTTGAGGAATCCACCTGCAGCAGGGCCTGGGGGTCCCTCGGGGCTATGGAAGAACATCCAACTCCTTTGTGCAACTGGGAATTATTTTGTTCTTAGAATGACACAGAAACATGTGGTGGCTTTATATAGATCTGATATGACTGGTCTGAGCAGAAAAAGCTAGAGAGCAACCAACCAGTGAGCTGGGGACACTGGGGCACAGGGAGGCTGTGCCTTGGTGCCAGAGCATTCACTGTTCCTTGCTTCATGCCAGAGAGATAATTTTAGGGCAGGCTGGAGCTGACTTTGTGGTTCCAAACCTGGAAATCCCACGTGCATGTACAAAACAGCCAGTCCCCTGAGCTACTGCTGGGATTCCAACAGGACTGCCCATGGCAGCAGCACTGCCAAAGATCTGCAGGGGCAGGATTCTTAGTGACTGGTTTCCCTAATGGCACCAGAAACCTTCCAATGGCACCAGAAAACCTTCCAATGGCACCAAAAAACCTTCCAATGGCACCAAAAAACCTTCCAATGGCACCAGAAAACCTTCCAATGGCACCAGAAAACCTTCCAAAGATGCTGAGATAGGCCCAGAACCTGAGAGGAGCTGGTGTGGTTTATGAAAGCATCTGTTCCAAAGCTCACTGCTGACCTGACTCAGGCACTCAGGGAGTGCTCTGAAGAAATCCTCCCATAAAGACACCATTGCACTAATTGTGGGATTTGGGACTTGTGGGATTGTCCCCCAAGAAGTTCCCCCCACTCCTGGTGGTGCCAAGGTAACAGAGCAGGGCAGGGCAGCACCAGAGCTGCACCAGCTCTTCCTGAGCAGGTACTGGGCACCTGCAAGGTGGGACAGGAACAGGGCTCACTCAGGGCTCATTTAACACCCCCTGCTCAATACCCCTTTGGAAAAGGGAAGCCAGTTGGATCCCCTCTGCTTCCAAGCACCAGGAAAGGCTGGCCAGGGCTGGTCCTTACCTTCTCTTTGTCACTTGCTTCCCTGGATACTGTTGAGCCCTGAAAAGAACAGAGAAAGGAGCATTGCTGCACCGTGTGTCACATTCCCAGAGAATTCACAGACACTGTTTGATTCCTCCATGCAGAAAAATAATGAAAGTCTTTCACAAATCAGTGCTCAGCCCCTTTTTCATGCCTGGAGAGACTCACAGAGCTCCCTGGTGGGGTGTGGGTCATTAGCACAGGGGAATGGAGCATCTCAACCCCAAGTGCAGCCCCATCCAGAGCCCTCAAACCCCAACCCCCTGAAGAGAACACAAAGCCCAGGACCTTGTCAAGCAGGTGTTAGAAAAACCAAGTCCCACCCCCCTGGAAAAGGGTCTCTCAGCTCCCCCAGAGCCTCACCTTGAGGTCGTATTTCCGATGCACAGTCAGCCTGTGGCTGAACACATTTCTGGTGACCACCATGTAGGTCTCCACCCCGTCCACGGTGAGTCTGTACATGCCAAGGAACTGGGGCAGGAGGGTGTTCCCATGGCACTCCACAATGAACTGGAGGAGAGCAGGGAAGGGGAGGGCAGAGGAAGACAAGAGTGTCACACAAACCCCCTCTCTGACAGAGCACGAGCTCAGCAAGGAGGAGACAAGAGAAGCCTCCAGCTCCAGCCACCTGACACCCATGTGAAAGGAAAGGAGCTTGCAAATGGTTCTTGGGGTCTTGAGAAAAGCAAGTTAGGGCATGGTGAGAATCCTCCTGAGCAGAGACAGAGCAGCTGATTGTGTGTGTGTGTCCAGCCTGGGCTAACAGGCCAGTTGTGCCTGTGTTTGGACACCCAACCCTTGGGCTCAGCAGGGTGAGGAGGTTGCTGGCCCTGGGTAACTTCACTGAGGAGATCTGAAAGCAAAGAGCAGATGTGCTGGACATTAGGAAGAAAATTTTTCACATAAAGAGTGGTCAGGCACTGGTCCAGGCTGCCCAGGGAGGTGCTGGAGTCACCACCCCTGGAGGGGTTTAAGGGTGGTTTAGATGTGGTGTTGGGGGAGGTGGTTTAGGGGAGAACTTTGTAGAGTTGATGGTTGGATTTGATGATCCCAAGGGTCTTTTCCAACCTGAATGATTCCATGTGCTGGCAGGTGAGGACCAGGACAGAGCATTTCCAGCTGTCCCACTTTGCCCTCTCCCTCCCTGCTGCACACAACTGTGTCCTCCTTGGTCCCTCTGCAAAGTCTGGCTCAAAGGACTGGATGAGGAGCGTGTTTGTGGGTCTCAGGTACCAGCGATCCACAACTCACTGATGGAGGGAACAGGGTGTGCTGTGAAGGGGCTCAGTGCCTGGAGAAACAGGCAGCTCTGCCTCTCAGGTGCCAAATAAACCATTTTCTTTAAAAAATCCATTTGCAAGCTCTGCCGGGTCGCACACTATGAGTCCAAGCTCCAGCTCCCCACGAGATGCTCCCCAAGGAACCTCCTCCCCCTCCTCCCAGGGTTCCAGACTCACCGTACCTGATGGTACTTCTTTAAGATGTTGTGCATCTCTGCTACATCCTCACTGGACACGGCCTTGATGACAAACCTCCTGTCGTAGGTGGTGAGGAACCTGGCCCCGCAGCGGCCCTGGCTGTCGCTGTTCACCGGCGCGCTCCGCGTCACCGAGTTCTGGGGGGACAACAAAACAGCCTCGAGTTGCACCAGGGCAGGGTTAGGGTGGACATGAGGAAGGAGTTCAGAGTGGTCAGGACCTGGGACAGGCTGCCCAGGGGTTGTGGAGTCACCATCACTGGAGGGGTTCAACAAATGAGTGCATGTGGAGCTTTGGGACGTGGTTTCGGGGTCAGGGAGATGTTGGGTGAAGGTTGGAGTTGATCCTGGAGGTGTTTTCCAACCTAAGTGATCCTATGATTAGTGAGGCCAAAGGAGCCTCCGGGTCATAGAATGGGTTGGGTTGGATGAGACCTCAAAGATTATCTAGTTCCAACCTCTCTGCCATGGCAGGGATACCTCCCACTAGTCCAGGTTGCTCAGAGCCCCATCCAGCCCGGCCTTGGACAAAGGTTGGACTTGGTGATCCTGGAGGTCCTTTGCAACCTAAGTGAGTCTAAAAGAGGTGAGGAGGAGAGGCAGGAGCTGCCACCTGCCTGGAGGAGAAAGAAGAGGAGTCTTGGAAAGCAGATGAGATGTGGATACATCCCAGGGACTTCGTGCTCCACCTTGGTCACTGTGAGGGTGTCCTGGCCAAGCTTCAGAGCACACTTAGAGTCATAGAATTGTCAGGGTTGGAAGGGACCTCAAAGATCATCCAGTTCCAACCCCTGCCGCGGGCAGGGACACCTCCCACTACATCAGTTGCTCACAGCCCCAGCCAGCCTGGCCTTCCAAATGTCCAGGGATGGGGCAACCTGTCCAGGGGGGTTGGAACAAGATGATCTTTGAGGTCCCTTCCAACCCAACCCATTCTATGACTCTCTAACTTCCAACTCCAGCAGGGTTTGCTCAGAAGCCATTTTGTCAGCCACCAGCACATCTCACCAGCATCTCCTTGCCACTGGTGCACAGAGATGGGGAGAGCTGAGGGAGCTGCCCCCTGGCTGGTGCTCCTTAGCTCCAGCAGATGTGTCTGTGAGGAGCTCAGGCTGGAGAACATTTCGTGGGGTGTTTTTTAGCTCTGTGCAGAGCTGCCAGCAGAGGGAGCCGAATCTTCTGCAGCTGCAGCTCCTGCTGCGAAAGGGGATTCACCCTGTCCCTGCTGCAGCTGAGCCCAGAGGTTTCCTTTCAGAAGGAGGCATTTAAAGCTTTTAAAACTTTAATGAAGCAGGGGAAAAACTCTGCTCCTGCCAAAGGCTTGAGAAAGAGTCAGGAAAGGCAAGGCAAACACAAACCCCTCCCTCGCCTCTCGCTGACATTTGCAGCTCAGCCTGAGCTACAGTTTAATCATCCCTCACCTCCAAACCACAGAGCTCTTCTTCTGCAGGGGATGGGAAGCAGAAACCATGACCACATATGGACATCCCTGAATTCACAGCCCTCAGGTTTCCTTGGTGCCCTTCCTGTCACTCCCACCCCTTCCCCAGTCTGGGTGTTACATCCAACATTCTGGCTCCACTCCCACTCCAGCCATCACTTTAACCACCTGAATTTAGCTCAAGGAGTGTTTCCTGCTTTCTCTTCTAGCTGGACACTGGTAAAGAGCCAAACTGCTCTGCCCTGGGAGGGGAGAAGTTGGACTTGATGATCCTAAAGGTCTTTTCCAACCTAAATGATTCTAACCCTTCAGAGCAACAAGTAAATGCTAAGTTACATCATAAACCAGGTGCTGAGAGCCAAGGAGACTGTGGGTGCTTCTCAGCAAGTTACCCCACATGATTCTCATCATTTCTTCAAAGAAACTGAGAAAAAAATGTCTATAATACACCATAGCAGATGGAACAGGGAGAAATAATGAGGAACAAATGAGTTGACTGCAGGTACGTGCTCAAGAAAAGCAGGGACTGAGCAGCCATGCCCTGGAAAGAAGAGAGATCTTCCACTGCAAGAGGAGAGGTCAGAGGGGGCATCTCCTGGCCCTGAGCACACACAGACACCATGAATCCACGTGGTTGCTCCTCCTCCAGGCCACCATGGCAGGAGACAAGCAAAGAAGACCCTCAGTTCTGCTGGGAAAACGTGTCTCACTCGGAGCAAACCCCCTGAGAAGAGGCAGCAGAGTAGGATGGGCCCTGGCAGCCACGAGAGGGGCAACTGAGACACAAAGAACCAAAAAGCCCCAACCCTGGGACCCTCAGGGGTCACCCCTTCTTCACGGGAGAACCAGAGTGTTCCCCCTCAGGGGGGGGATGAGGGGCAGAGGATGGGGTGCAGGTGCTGCACATCTGCTCCTTGCCTCATACCATGAGATGGAGCAGATCCAGTGAGCCCTGTGGATGGAGGAAGAAAACAGATCCCTTCATTCTATTAATCTTCAAACAGGGGAGAGCAGGTAATCTAGATACCATCAGGGAGAATCCTGACAAGCTTGGGGAGGATGGATGTGGACACACACTGCCAGAAGGAAGCAGCTTGGTGGGACCAGCAGGATCTGCTCCCATCTCCTCTCCCCGTGACCCAGGCAGCATGGGAAGCAGAGAAGGGATATCCAGAAGCCTGCAGCACTCCCCCACTGCTAATGAGCCTCTCTGGGCTGGCAGATCCCAGGGAGCACTTTAGGGGAAGCCCTGGACCAGGCAGTGCTGGCCTCTCGCCAGCCTTTATCAGCTGAGAGTGTCCAAGATAGGGGTTTAATTACCCAGCACTCAAAGGCCAGGCAGATATCAAAGCCACCCTCCTTCTCTGCCCTGGATTTCCCCTCATTGAGAGCTCTCTCTGCTCTCCTCTGAGCACCAGACCACGAGCTGTGTGTGGAAGGGTGGCCCTGCTGCAGCAGCAGGAGTTGTAACATCTCTTTTCCACTGGATTTAAGCCCAGTGATGTTAACACTACAAAACATCTCTCCCTTCCCAGGCAAGGCTGAGCCTCTGGTCCTAGAGGACACATCCCAAAGCAGCAGCCACCTTGATGAACCTGATCCAACAGTACCAAGGCCTGGCACACACACGTGGTTAGAGCAGCACCTGAACCTGTAAAAACACCTCAGACTCACTCTCCTTGCAGATGTTCTGCTCTAGATCATTGTTTTCCTCCAGCTCCTGCCTGTCTGCAACCATCTGGTGCCTCCTCTTTAACTCCTTGGCTGTAAATCTCTGAGCAAGGATCATCTTTGCACTCTTTAGCTGCACAGCAACATCTGCACCATCCCTAGGGGCCCTCAGGGTCAGGGTAAAACCCTTCACACCCATCAAACCTGACCACACAAGCACGTTGACACCACAGTTTCTCTGCCAGCTTATCCTGCCCTAGGGAAAGGTGTGAGGAGGGCATGGAGAGAAGAGGCAGTACCTGGTAGTCCTGGTCATCAATCCCAAATCTCTCCCGGAGGTTCCTGAACACCAGGGGACAATACTCCTTGAATTTAAAGCGACTTGGCAAGTTTTCCCTAGGGCAAAGCAGAAAAAACAGTCACATGCAATGATCAGCTGGTGAAATCAAACTCAGTTCTCCTACTCCACTACCCCCCAGGATCCCCAAGCCCCTCGTACCTACATGGGCCCTATTCTGCAAGTATCTACCCCAGGAGGGCACCTTGGATGCCAACACAAGTCATCTGTTCAGGGAAATGCTCACAGGATCCAGCTTTGACCAAGGGCTCTTGGCTGAGGAACAATCTCTTGTCTCACAGAACAATCTCCCCTGTCACAAACCCAGATCTGACAGGATTTCTCTCTTCCCTCCTCCTTTGTGGCTTTGTTCTGTTTGGGAACAGCTGCCCCTTCAACACGCTGCTGGGAATGGGGCCTCCCCAGAGCACAGCAGAGAGGACCAGAGGGAGTGTTCCCATTGCTGGGGGATGTGGCATCTGCTCCCTACCAGGGCTCTAATTCTGCCCCTGGGGAAGCAGCAGAGAGGATGGTCCTGCTTGGACACAGCAGGAGGTTGTGTCAGCTCCTTCTCAATGAGCATCCTTTGCACCCCTACATGGGGAAACTCAAAATCCACGTAGGAGGAGAGGGAAGAGCAGATCCTGCAAATTGTAGGTGCCAGAGAAGGCAAACTTTTGAATCACACTCCCACTGAAAAGCTGATCCCTGTGAAATTTAGTGAGAGGGAAGCATTAATCAGGGAGTGCTGCAGACCTGCACACACCCAGGCACAGCACCACAGCTTCTGAAGGGCTTCCAAAAATCCATCTTTGGGGAAAAGGAGAAGGGGGTAACTCCACATGAACCCCACAGGCCAGGGGAACGTGCAGCTCCACTGAACCTGAACACTAAAATATTGTTTTTACCCAGCCCAGTGAATATCTGTGTGTAATTAGCTTTGTACTATTGCTACTTCTGCTGCTCCTCACCACCCAAAGGATACAACCCAAACCCCAAACCAGCACCTCAGTGCCAGGCTGACCCCACTGTGCCCTGTGGAGTGGCCTGGGCAGGGCACAGACTTGGGCACGTGTCCAGACACCAGATCCTCTTGGCGTTAGCACAGGGAATGAACCAAAAGGTCTTCACCATGTGCCCCACAGCAAAGAGCTCTAACCACAGAGACAAACACCTACTTACTTGTTGAATAGATGATTGTCCACCTTGATCTTGCTGTAGGCTTTAAAGTCATCAGGCATCAGCATGACAGGGACGGGAACGTTGCTGAGTTCATTGATCTAAAAGAGAAAGGAAAGAGGAGACTCAGCCCCCAAGTTCTGCTGCCCCGTGGTTGCTCTTGGTGGACTTTTGGTGATGCCAAACCCCAGAAGCTGGTTTGGAAGCAACATAACCCATCAGACCTTCACAGCAACTTGCTGTGATGGAGCAACCTGGAGAACATTATGGTTCCAAGGCACAGAAGCACCTCATCAGTGGTGGGGTGAGTGCTCCCCAGCCAGCCTGGGCTCAGCTCACCCCCACTGACCATCCTTACAACTGAGACAAACCTACAGACCAAGAAACAGCTTTTCTCTTTTAAACACATCACCTCTGCCTTTATTGAGGACATGCTGAATCAGCCAGTCCCTCAAGGAGTTGTCACAAATCACAGATGACCAAGGTCTTGAAGGTGCCCAGCAGGAGTAGACCCCGGGGAGCTCTGGTGCAGCTCCCCTGGAGATGCTGCTTCTAATCCTGCTGCCTCTTGTTGCTCTTATCCCACCTTCTCCACAGGGATGAGTCACCCACTAGATTGTTTGTGCTCCTTAGTCATGTGTGGCAGGCACAGGAACAGGGGGAAGCAGGAGAATGAGCTACTATTGTAGGGACGGGCTCACGCTCCAGCCCCCAGCAGTGTGAGCATCAACAGTGAAATAAAACCAAATAACAACCCCCCCTCTGGGCTCTGTCTGGCTCCAGACAAGCCCCGTGTGCTGACAGGGCTGTGCCAGCACTCGGGAGCAGGTCAAGAGGCAGCAGTTTTTCTGAGGACAGGCCCAGTGCCATCCATTCACACCAGCCCCACTTAATTGACCTGCTATTAACACACTGCTGGATTCTGGAAGCAATTTCATCACAGCTCTGCTCCTGCACCCCCCGTGCCAAGCAGGTAATGCTGGGGAGAGGCAGGCAAGGGGGTTTGGCCAGGAGTCAGGCCTGGGGGCTGTTCCCAACACCAAGACCTGCAGCAGCTCAAGTGCCTCCCAGCACGCCTGGAGAGCTCAGGGTGTTCCCTGCCCACCAGAACAGGGGCCAAGCCAGGAGGACACAGACTCCAGCTCTGGGATTCCCCTCTCCCTGCTGCAACAGGACACTTAACCCTGCCCAAACAGCTGCTCCAGGGAGGAGGGGATGGAGGGAGGCTGAGGGAGCTGCTCTGCAGTGGGATCTGTGGCTCAGTCCAGCTCTGGGGCTGTGTGATCAGATGAGCAAGCCCTGGCTGAGGTACATATTTTTCACATCCTTTCTCCATCATTACCACTGAAAAAACCAGCCCAGAACGTCAGACTGGAAGAAAGACACATCCAGACTGCAGGGAGGGGAGATGCCTATTTTGAGGCACACGCAGCCCACACACCAGACCAGGGGAAAGCAAACTGGCCACGTTCTGCTCGGAGAGAAGGGGCTCCACAGAGCCCTGCCCTCTATTTCCTTCAGAGCAGCACCAAGGAGCACCCAGCACCCCCCTAAAGTGCTCTGAGACGTGCTTTGAGGGCTCAACCCTCCACTGAGCTGCCCCTCAAGAGGAAAGGCAAGAGGAAGGGTTGTGGGGTCCATCAAGGAGCTGCCTCGGAGAGCTCCAGGCAGTGATTTCCCCGCAGGGTGTGAAGTGGGGGGGAAGGAACACCAGCTAATTCTGTATCAAGAGGAGCTGCCTCCAGCCACTAATTATTGCTGTCTACCAGGAGGGGAACCCGACAGCACAGCTCCTGTTCTCAGCCCTCTCCTCAGTGGTGGGGAAGGCACAAACAAGCTATTATCAGCTTGTTCCAGCGCGGAGGAAGGGTGCTGACGGCTGAGAGGGAACAGCAAGTGGAGATTGTCTCCTCCCTGCCAGCGATTCAGACACGACTGGGAGCAGAGTGAGGTGTCAAGACGTCTCTGGGTGTCCTCATTTCTGCCACAGCACAAACCTCAAAGCAAATGTTGGACCTGTTGCCACTCTCCTGACTGGCAGAAATGGTGTGCCAGGGTACCGCCAATCCCAGCAGAGGTGCCCCGAGATGTAACAGCTCCCAAACACCCCCCTGCAGAAGCCTCTCCCCTTTTCCAGCTGTGTGCAGCAGAGCTCTCTGGGTGCTCTGGGATTCCTGCTCTGGAGGAGATGGGGAGAAGGAAGAGTTTGTGCTGGGGACTGGGCATTTGTAGTCCCAGCACTGCCAAGGCAGCTCCTGGTCAGATGGGCTTTGATCCTAACACCAGCCTGAAAGCAAACGTGGGTTGTATGAGAGTTTTTGTTGGGTTCATGTTTGTTTTTCTGAGCAAGAGGGACACACTTTGTGTGCTCCCACAGCAACTCCTGCTCCTGACACTTCCCTCGGGATCCCAAAGGGAGAGGAGGGAAAAGCCCCCACACTACCCAAAAGGGACATCCCAAATTCTCCCATCTCCCCAGCAGCCTCTGCCCCTTCCTCAGGGTTATCAGGCCAAGGTGCCAGGTGGAAGATGAGCCCTCAGCCCAGTGAGAGCATCGGGCAGCACCTCCCCAGAGCTCCTCTCCTGGGCTTATCGTGGGGGAATCTGAGCAGCCTCTGAAAGCAACGTGACCAAGGCCTGGCACATGTTTGCTCTCTCGCCTTCTCCCCGGGGAGAGGCGTGTGGCAGGAGATTATATATAGCAGAGTGTGTGTCTCTCTGTATTTATGCTACAGGAGGCAAGGTCACGGCAAGGTGCAGAGCAATGAGGTGTCCAGCAACCCCCAGCTCCTGGGGAGCACCCCCCCATGGGGCAGACCCACCCCCGCCTCACAAAGAGGTGTCACCCAGCCTGTACTGGGACCTCTGGAGATCTCTGGGGGTCACAAGAGGGGACAGTGAGACCTTGGAGGTGGTTCTTTGTTCTGGGAGAGGCAGCTGCAGAGAGCAGAGGTGCAGCAGCTGCCAGCACTGCAGTCACACACCTCAGCCCCCCTCCACGGGGGTCAGGGGCTGTTTGGGGGAGCAGGTCCATGCTGCAGAGCAGGGGGGATGTCCACACCTCCGCCACTAAAGGCTTCAGAGGTCCCCAGGGTGGAAAAAGTTCAGAGCAGCTCATTTAGAGCACGAGCTCTTCAGAGCAGGGCTCTGCCTGCAGCCCCAGCAGGATGCTGGTTTTCTGTAAGTCATCCAGCTTTTTACACCTAATCTGCTTTCAAATCCTCTTGAAAATAAGCCCCTGGTTTTGCACAGTCCTCTCATGGCAGGAGTTTGCTATTCCCCCCCTAGGCAGACAACACAGGCAGCCTGACAGGGACCATTTGGGGCTGAAAGCACCATTAAGAAGCACATTTTACCACCTGCATCTTGCAGACAGACCCCAGGTCAGAGCCAGCACAGGGGGCACGTGCCCACCAGCCTCACAAAGAGCCCTGAAGCTCCCAGAGGATTTCAAACCAAGCCTCATTTCAGACAAACCAACTGACATCTCCACAAGGCAGCAGCAGGAGCACGAAGGGAGAGATGCTTCCCATTCCTCTGCTGCCTTCCCTGGATCCTGAGAACAAAGGAGTCATTTCCCAGGCAAGATGAGCAGCCTGGTGAGTCAAACCAGCCCTACCCCACATGCCATGGAAGAGGGGACCAGAGAAGACCCTCAGCTTTCCAAAGCCACAACTCCCACCCTCCTCCTCCAGCAGGCAGAGGAAGAGTGAGCTCAGCTGGGCTGCTCCTCCAGCTCCCCAGGCAGCAGCTCTCCCCTTCCCTCCCAGCTCTGCCCGGGCCCTTCATCCTCAGTCAGCAGAATTCACTTTTGCCTACGCTGCTGAGAAGTCTCCAGCCACCCCTGGCCTTGCAGGGCTGGGAAAACACCCCCTCCCCTCTGCCTCTGCAGCTTCTCTTGAATCCTCAAGCCACACCAGACTCGGGGCTGATCCGTGGCTGATAATTTGTCTTCCCCGCCCCAGCCAATCCCTCCCTCAATAACAGAGACATCAATATTCTGTGTCATTCAGGGACAGCTGGTGGAACGCATGGGCCAGGCATAATTTTGTTTCCAAACCTGACTGTAGCCTCAGAGTGGCAATTACCATTAGTAAATTGATGGGAAAATGCGATTTGTTTACTAACAAGATCCAGATGATGGAGTGTGTGAGGCTCTCCAGGATTCTCTACGACAGGAATTTGCTCAGGAAAAGGGAAATACTTTGTTCCTCTCACAGCTTTCCAACCAGGCCTCTCAAAGTGCTCTGGGAGCTCTGGTTAAACTTTGTGATACTCTGGGTGAGGAGGTACAAGACACACAATAAATCACCACCACAAGAGCTGATGAACCCACATCTGCAGCAAAACTTTGCTGCTGCTTAACACAGAGCAGCAACTGGAGGAAAAAAGAATAAAATAGTGCTTTCCATGAATTAGAGCATGATTAATCAGCATCCAAGCTGGCAAACCCCCTGCGTGCTGTGGAAGCATGAATCTTGTAGTCAATAATTTCTATCGGTGCTCAGGGGACACCAGGAGGCTTTAGGAGGAGAAAAAACCATCCCCTGGTGACAGTGAAGCCACCTCTGATGGAATAAAGCCTGGGCCAGCCCCTGACCACTCTGTCAGTAACGAACTTCTTCCTCATGTCCCATCTAAACCTCCCCTGGAGCAACTTGAGGCCTTCACCTCCTGTCCTGTCATTAGTTACTTGGTTTTCTCACCCAGGAAAATCTTTTCTCTCCACATCCCAGGGAAGAAAAAGGCTCGTGGAAACTATTTCGACAGAAGGTCCTGGGATGAGAAGGTTCAGAGCCACCAGCTCTGATCCTGGAGGATCATCTTGAGGACAAATCTTATGAGGAGGGCCTGAGGGAACTGGGGTTGTTTAGCTTGGAGAAGAGGAGGCTGAGAGGAGACCTCATTGCTCTACAGCTACCTCAAAGGAGGTTGTGGTGGGGCTGGGGTTGGGCTCTTCTGCCAAGGAACTAATGACAGGACAAGAGGTGATGGCCTCAAGTTGTGCCAGGGGAGGATTAGGTCGGACATTAGGAAAAACTTCTACAGCCAGAGAGTTGTCAAGACTGGCCCAGGCTGCCCAGGAAGGTGGTGGAATCACCATCCCTGGATGGATTTCAGAGCCATCTAGATCAGGTGCTCAAGGATCTGGTGTAGAAGTGGCCTGGTGGAGACAGATCAAGGTTGGACTCAATGATCTGATGGGTCCTTTCCAAGCAGAGCAGTTCTGTGACTGTGTGGACACGGGCTGTCATCTCCACCACCATATGCTGAGCTCTCTGGAGGTCAATTAGAGCCTCAGCAGAGTGTTGGAGGGACAGACACAAGCTGCTCACCCCATGCCAGCAGCAATTTATGGGCCTCCAACGTTTGAGACGTGGCAGATGCTGCTCTGGCTGGAATGGACATGGCTACACCAAACCCACCAGTGCTGCAGATCCCAGTTCTGCTGTCCCCCTGGAATACTAAAGAGCTGGGCTTTGTACTGGCTGGCTCTGCTCCGGCAGGTCCTGGGAGGTGCTCCAGGCAGTGAGAGGAGCCTGGGGAGGGCAGGAGGCTGCCTGGGGTGAGATCCACACAGCCAGGGGGAGAGATCTTCCCATTCCCACTAACATGGGATTTATTTATGCCCACCTCCTGCCCCTGCCAACATCCAGAGCCCCAGGGATCGCCTCCAGTTGAGGAAGTGCCCCCTAGAGAAGCACCACCACGAACCCCTCTCTTCATTTAATAGAAACAAGAGTCACCAACTCCTGAACTCACCAGATCCCAGCACAATCAGCACCTTACAACCGTTTCTATGGTTTCCAGAGCATCACACAACACTGTGATCATCTCGAGATGGCTTCTCCCTTCCAGAACCATCACAACCTCCCCTCTGCCACCGAGCAGCTCCCATGCACGGGGAACGCCAGCCAGGAGAACATGCAGGGTGCAGCCACCACCGAGGAGCTGCGGCTGCTCTGCCAATGCCATGACAACAGCAGCCACAGGCAAAGCTTCCCCAGGAACCAGCTCCACGTTTGCTGGATCTTACAGCTCCTCACAGACAGCTCAGCAACCAGGGGTGAGCCCCTGTGCCTCCACTTTCTTCTCCTACCTCCAGGAGTTCTCCTCTCCATGGTTTTCCAGTTCAAAACACAGCTCTTGGATTAATATCACTCAGGTTTGGCTCCACTTACACCATCCCCAGCCCAATCCTGGTCCACTCGGTCTAATCCTGCCTGGGGAGCACCAGGATGGCCAAGACCCAGCTTGTTATTTAACCAGAAAGGCTCAGAACGGGTGTTCCAGACCCCAGCTCCCATTGGTGATGTGCTGACATGGCTGCTCCTGATCCTCTCCAGAGCCACCAGGGCCTGTATCCACCCCAGCTGCTAACGAGCTTGTTTAAACAGGGCCCAGCTCCTGCCAGACTCCCTTAATGGACCCACGGGAATTCCTCCAGCCAACAGAAGTGGTGGATTGCATAAAATGGTTGGTTGGCTGATTTAGCCATGAAAAAGTCCATCTCTAATGCAAATATATTGGACAGAACCTTCCCGGCACAGCCTCAGGGTTTGGGCCAAGCGTTTTCTCCCCCTTCTCCTGCAGGGATCCCAAGGCAGGGCTTGGGAGTCATCCCTCCAGAAGCCAAACATTAAATAACCCCTGCCAAAGATTTCTAACAAAATCCAAAGACACTCCTGAAAACACTTCTCAACTGTCCAGACACATCTGCTGGGAGCACAGAGGCAATTCCACATCCCATATAACCAGGGCACCAGCATCACCTCCCAAACACGGGCTGGGCTGAGCAGACAAAGCCACCCCAGCTCCCACCAGCCCTGATCCTCTCCAGGCTCCCCCAAACACAGCCCAGAGGAAAAAGAACCAGCAGGAATGAGCTGCGAAATCCTGCAAGGGTGAGGAGGACACAGCTGAGATTTCCTCACCCCCTTCCCAGCCCCATTCTGCTTTCTGGCAGCAATTTCTTCACCATGTGCATCTGATATAATCTCATTACTAGCTCAGTGTTCACACAGAACCTTTGGTGTGCTCTCCTCCCCTTGCCTAAATGTTTCACAGCCAAATGCTCCTAAAGTTCCACTGTCCTGATCCAGCGCCTCCAAAAGCTGCCAGATTGGGAGTACCCAGAAAACTACCAAAAAAAAGAGAAAGAAAAAAGCAAAAAGCAGCCAATAGCCACCGAGCAACAACTGCCCCTGAGAAGCCACAAATGAAACTCAGAACAATCCCACCAATTTCCATTTCTTCAGGGCTCCTAATAGCACCACTGATCAAAGGCTGATTAAATTCATTATCCCGCTTCCTGGGCAAGGCTCTGAGCAGCCTGGACACCCTTTGCCTCAGAAAGGGCTTGAGGCTCTCACTGCATGGTCAGGCCAGCTAGAAATGCAATTCTCATTTGTGTGCTGTTTGTTCCTGCAAAAATTAAGCCTAAATCCCTTTCACTCTCTAGGAAACAGCCACTAATCCGCTGGAAAACACGTGTCTTTGGGCCCTAAAAGCACATTAATTTGGTAGGGATGAGGTTTCTGAATTCTTTGACCACTGGAATATTCTCCTAGAGCAGCATCCCTTCCCCACATGCAGGAGAGAGCAGTGGTACATCCATCCTCCCTTCCAGCACGAGATCTGTGTCTGCCATCACAGGCGAGGGAGAATTTTCCAGAGAAAAACATAAAGATGGGCTTTGGAACCTCCAAAGGAGGTGGATTCAAAAGCTGAGACATCACAGGCATTTCTAAGGGACCTTCGCCCTGTTCCTTCCATGACTTGTACCAACCACTACCCAGAGAAACAGAGTCCAGGGGACACACAGAGCCCGAGTTCTGGGAGCTGGAGCCCAACGTCAGAGGGAGACAAGATGGGGCAGATGGGACCAAAAGACCCTTTTGTATTTGGGGATGGAGATGAGAGACACACATAATTGTCCTCATGCAGCCAAGTGAGGCACAGGATTGTCACCACGCACCTGGGACCTCTGGGTCACACATTCAGGAGTCCCTTGGCTGTACCAGGGCCACAGGGAATGCCCTGAGAGAGAAACCCAGGGGCTGACAGAGGGCACAGGGCTGTGGGCATCAAATGAGCATCCCCAGGGCCAGAGGGGGGGTGTGCCAGGGCAGCAGCATCCGACACAAAGGGATGCACAGCAAGATGGCATCAATCCCCCTCCCCAGACCTGCAAAAAGGGTGTTGGGAAAGAGGTGCTGGAAAAGGACCCAGGCAGATGGGTGGGGGTGAGGGGCTGACAAGCTCCAGCAAAGAGAAGCTACCCCAGATGTGTCTGGGAGGAACACCCTGACCCTGCGGGGACCCAACCCGCCCAGAAACGAGGATGCTCTGGGGAAGGAGCCCCAGCCCCAGGAGAAAGGGACACACGTGGGAAGGAGCAGAGCATCCACCGGCTAGGGGTGCCCTGGGAGGGGGAACCCAGGGAAGGACCCGGATTAGGGATCGGATGCCAGGGGGGAGGGAATTTTAGGAGGATTTAGGTGGAAGAGGTCGTGGGGGACCCGGGGGGCGAGGGCTCTGGTCTGAGTGGGGCGGGAAAAGGCCTGAGGGAAGGGCCCGACCCGGGGTGGGGGGGAGGCCGCTCGCTGAGGGGAAAGGCCCCGGTTCGAGGGGCACGAAGGCCCCGGGACGAGGGTCTGGGAAGGGCCAAGGGGAGGGGGGTCCCGCTGCGCTCACCGTGTGGTTGGCCCCCCACATGAGGACGCTGAGCAGTGGCTCCGAGGCCCGGAACAGCTTCACCTTCTGGCACACGAAGTGTTTCTTCTTGGTCTTGGTCTTGCTGGCGCTGAGGGCCGAGCCCAGCGCCGCCCCGACGCCCCCCGCCGACGAGCCCCCCGCGCAGTTCGAGGCCATGGCGGAGCCGGGACCGGCGGCGGAGGCACCGGGAGCCTCGACCGAACCCCCTCCCCCGGGCTGCCTCCCCTACCAGCGCCTCCGCATGGTTCCGCCCGGCCCGGCACACGCCCCCCCCCNGGCGCCAAGATGGCGGAGGGCTGAGGAGGTGGGGAGCGGCAGGTACCATGTCCTCGGCGCAAAGAGGGGGGGATTCCTGGAGGCCGGGGAGCGGGAGAGTAGTGCTGGCCGCTGACTCTTCCCCGCCTCGACCTGCGGTAGGAACGGGGAGAACTGAAGCAAGGCCCGGGGTGAGGGAGTAAACAGCGGGAAAGGTTGGACGGAGGAGGTGGGAGAAAGGAAACAAAGCGCCCCTCCCTCCCCCTCTTCCCGGAGATGGTCTCGCCCAGCTGGCGTGACGCGCCCACCCAGGCCACGCCCCCCCAAACCGACCAATGAGCAGCGAGGCGCCTGGAATTATGAATGGGCCGCTCCGCACGTCACCGGCCCCCGTTTAAAGGGCGAGGAGCGCAGCCGGGGCTGGCGGGGAGCCCCGTGGAGCCCCCTTCGGGGCTCGGCGGCACCGGGACAGGGTCCTGCGGGCTGGAGAGGGCCAGGCGCTGGGGTAACCCCTCAAAGAGGGCGGCTACTGCCGGGTACAGCCCCCCCCGGGCCCTCACAAACCTCCCCTGGGCCAGGGAGGGTCACCCCGGCCCCTCCCACCCCCAAAAGCCACAAAGAACATTTCCAAATGCCAGTAAAGTTTCTTAATTTTTAAAATAAAAAGCTCTACGCTGCTGTACATATACACATTACTTACATTACAAAAGTCCCCGAGCAATATCTGCCGTGGCAGCAACGCTCTGCTCATTTCCCTTCCCCTGCTGGCAGCTCCTTTAGGGTCAAATTTGGGTTCAAATCTGTGAGCAACCAAATAATGGCCACAGGTATTTCTGCAGACCCCTCCAAGCCCACACCTGAAGTGGTAACAGTTTTGAAGAGGAGTTTGTCCATCACTGGTGTAGCTTTAGCAAACTCTATATGAAATTAACTCCCCCGTGAATTTGTTCTGCTGTGATTTTTAAGGACTAACAAAAATAAGAGTTTTGCTCTGTCATATAAGGAGCTTGGACACTCTGGTGTAGAAAGGGAGTCACCACCTGCTATAACATACAAAAAACCAGTCGAGGTGGAAAGAGAGAGAAGGAAAAGATCTGGCCATAGGTGAAAAACAGAATCCAAAGGCTCATGAGTTCCCCAGCAAGGTCCTGTGGGGTTCACAGAGCCACGAGGTCCAGAATCTGCCGTGGCTGCAGCACCAACCCCAGCACCTCTGGGAGGTGGGAAGAGCTCCTGTGGAAAGTCTGTGCTGGAGGCCTCTCACCTTGGGGAATAAGCATCTGTTCAACTCCTGCCCAGCAGCAGAGGAAGAACAAGCTTCATCTCTGCATAAAGTTCTTCTCCAGGGCAGCAGGAGTCCTCTGCAGGGAGTGGATGTTGCGTTTCACCCGATCCTCCAGGGTGGAAGTAGCTGCACTCTCCAGCTTCAGGCGACTGCAGAAAGTGGAAACAGAGAAAGGAATTAAAATCTCCTCCCAAACATTGTACTATTTGCAGCAGGACTCATCATCCCCAAGTCATCCACCTCAATTAAGAGTAAACAGCAAATTATTTCCTGTTAAAGCCTGCACTGAAAGATCTGGATTCCTCTTAGTTTGGCTTGTAACAGATTCAAAACCTTATTTAAGGCCAGTGCTCGGAAATACACTTTGAGGAGCTCTCAAGCCTCATCCATTTTCCAAATATAACGAGCTGTTAATTACAAATGCATCCACCCCAGGGGACTGGGTTGCTTTCTGAGAAGCAAAGGAGGGAAAAGCAACGTTTGGTGTCCTCAGGGAGCCCACAAGGCAGAGCTCAGGCTGTGGATGACACTGTTGGCTACAGCAGAGAGAAGAGGTCCTTGTGACCACTCATCTTCTGTAACTATCTCAGATCACTTCCCTGCAGGACCTCCTCGTGCCCACCTCCCTCTTCAATTCTCCCTTCCGTGCCAATAAACACAAAGTTGGGAGCTCAGCTGGTTGCTGCTGCACAAAAATCTCTTTGCACAAGAGATTTTGCTTATGGAGAAAATCTCTGGGGATTTTAAGCCACCTTTAAGTGATCTGGGCAGCTCCAGGAATTGAGTGTGTGTAGGTTCTCCTCTGATTAATTTATAGAGCCTGGAGAAGACTCCACAGCAGCAACTCCAACCTATATGAACTGATAGGATCTCCCACCCCACTGCACCTTCTGAGAGGGCTTGTGCTGCTCCAAGTCCCTTTGCCATGTGCTCAAGGGGCTGCAAGTTCTAAAACCTGTGCTTAGAAATGGTTTTACTCCTTGTTGAGCAGAGGTTTTGGTCCCAACAAGCTCCTGGAACACTGACCTGCTGTGGATTTACAGGCCTAGATCTGCTNTCTGCCGTGGCAGCAACGCTCTGCTCATTTCCCTTCCCCTGCTGGCAGCTCCTTTAGGGTCAAATTTGGGTTCAAATCTGTGAGCAACCAAATAATGGCCACAGGTATTTCTGCAGACCCCTCCAAGCCCACACCTGAAGTGGTAACAGTTTTGAAGAGGAGTTTGTCCATCACTGGTGTAGCTTTAGCAAACTCTATATGAAATTAACTCCCCCGTGAATTTGTTCTGCTGTGATTTTTAAGGACTAACAAAAATAAGAGTTTTGCTCTGTCATATAAGGAGCTTGGACACTCTGGTGTAGAAAGGGAGTCACCACCTGCTATAACATACAAAAAACCAGTCGAGGTGGAAAGAGAGAGAAGGAAAAGATCTGGCCATAGGTGAAAAACAGAATCCAAAGGCTCATGAGTTCCCCAGCAAGGTCCTGTGGGGTTCACAGAGCCACGAGGTCCAGAATCTGCCGTGGCTGCAGCACCAACCCCAGCACCTCTGGGAGGTGGGAAGAGCTCCTGTGGAAAGTCTGTGCTGGAGGCCTCTCACCTTGGGGAATAAGCATCTGTTCAACTCCTGCCCAGCAGCAGAGGAAGAACAAGCTTCATCTCTGCATAAAGTTCTTCTCCAGGGCAGCAGGAGTCCTCTGCAGGGAGTGGATGTTGCGTTTCACCCGATCCTCCAGGGTGGAAGTAGCTGCACTCTCCAGCTTCAGGCGACTGCAGAAAGTGGAAACAGAGAAAGGAATTAAAATCTCCTCCCAAACATTGTACTATTTGCAGCAGGACTCATCATCCCCAAGTCATCCACCTCAATTAAGAGTAAACAGCAAATTATTTCCTGTTAAAGCCTGCACTGAAAGATCTGGATTCCTCTTAGTTTGGCTTGTAACAGATTCAAAACCTTATTTAAGGCCAGTGCTCGGAAATACACTTTGAGGAGCTCTCAAGCCTCATCCATTTTCCAAATATAACGAGCTGTTAATTACAAATGCATCCACCCCAGGGGACTGGGTTGCTTTCTGAGAAGCAAAGGAGGGAAAAGCAACGTTTGGTGTCCTCAGGGAGCCCACAAGGCAGAGCTCAGGCTGTGGATGACACTGTTGGCTACAGCAGAGAGAAGAGGTCCTTGTGACCACTCATCTTCTGTAACTATCTCAGATCACTTCCCTGCAGGACCTCCTCGTGCCCACCTCCCTCTTCAATTCTCCCTTCCGTGCCAATAAACACAAAGTTGGGAGCTCAGCTGGTTGCTGCTGCACAAAAATCTCTTTGCACAAGAGATTTTGCTTATGGAGAAAATCTCTGGGGATTTTAAGCCACCTTTAAGTGATCTGGGCAGCTCCAGGAATTGAGTGTGTGTAGGTTCTCCTCTGATTAATTTATAGAGCCTGGAGAAGACTCCACAGCAGCAACTCCAACCTATATGAACTGATAGGATCTCCCACCCCACTGCACCTTCTGAGAGGGCTTGTGCTGCTCCAAGTCCCTTTGCCATGTGCTCAAGGGGCTGCAAGTTCTAAAACCTGTGCTTAGAAATGGTTTTACTCCTTGTTGAGCAGAGGTTTTGGTCCCAACAAGCTCCTGGAACACTGACCTGCTGTGGATTTACAGGCCTAGATCTGCTGCAAGCTCCTAAAACCAGAGAAGGTTTTAATCTGTATCTATAAAACAGGAATAGGCCTTTCTGCAGGGTGGCCAAAAACACCTGATCACACATTTCCTACCCTGACTACTGAGGCTGTCAGAGAAATAACTATTTTTTGGGTTAAGAAGAGACTTTGGGAACAGATACAAGACAGTATAGAGATGGTTCTTGTACCATAATCTGAAACATCCCAGAGCTGTGGCCTCTATTTCCCCTGAAGGAAAAAGCAGATAATAAAAGACACTCACTTGAAGAACTTCCCATCCCGGGAGTCCAGTTTCTGCAGCTCCCTCTCCAGCTCCTCCTCCTTTCTGTGCTTCCTGAGGTTATTTGCTCTCTCCTCTTCCCTCCACTTGGCATTTTCCATCATTTCCTGGCGTTTTCGCTCCAGTTCCTCTGGGGAGATCTTTCTGGTTGTGCAGAAAACACCATTGCTGTGAAACCACCCCCCTCCTGCTTTACAACCCCCAAAATTAGGGGTGTTTAATGGGGTTTTTTCTTTGGTAGCCAATCAGCAAAGCTTGTAAGCACAGGTCTAAACATTCTGCCTCTTTCCAGCCTTCCTGTTCTTAACTGGCTGGGAAGATGATGCTTTAAGGTCACGTTTTCTTGATGACAATAAAGAGAACACTTCTAATTAACAGCTGGTGGGACAAAGAGGGAGAGACAGGGAGATGCAGTGACCAAGGGAACTGGTTTTGGAAGCCATCCAAGGTGTCAACTACCAACCACGCTTGAGGGAGCTGCAGGGGACCCTTCAGGACTCTCTGCCCAACCTCCTGGACATCAGATCCCACCTATTTTAGAGCACACAATCCAGCTGGGCTGGCAGGGACAGGACTTTGCTCACCTGGTGTAGCCTGGGCTGTGCTGCCTCCGATAGCTCCTCTTGGGGGAAGGGCTTCGAGCTCTCCCCTTCTCCTCCCGGGTGCTGTGTCTGCAACCCACAAATACCCTTTTCTTAGGGCAAATTCATGTTATCACACCTCTGAACTCCCCCTGGATTTATTGTATATGTCCTGAAATCAAGACACCTCCCACAACTGCAGGGTTGTTACCTGTCCACTCTGAAAACTAATCCTAACGACTCTTCACATCCTGTAAATACACTTTATTTTTACTCAATTTAATTATTTCCTCATCATTTAGTCAGAAACATCCCTGGGGGTTGGACTAGATGAGCTTTGGAGGTCCCTTCAACCCAAACCATCCTATGATTCTATGATCAGTGAACAAGAAATACCCAGTAGCTGATTTATCAGCATCATTCAACAACTGTAAATAGCTTTTAAAGAGAATTGGTGGCCCAACTAAAGCACAGCCAGAAGCAACAGAGAACTTCCCCCAGCCCAGCAGCCCCGGGGGGTGTCACACTCACTGTTTGCTGTGTCTAGAGGGAGATCCTGCCCCCCTGCACCCAGACTGGTCTGAGCTCCTCTTGCCAGAGTGTCTGGGGGGGGAGCGGGAGCAGCTCCTGGAGCGATCCCGGGGCTTGTGAACAGCCCCTGGGGAGCCCCGGGACCTGTGGCTCTGCTCAGGGCCCCTCACCTGCAAGTCAAAAGAGCCTTTCAGGAGACATGTCTGGTAAGAACACAACAATTTGAGGCCAACAGGGACCTCAGAGCAGGGCAAGGGCAAGGAGTGAGTGTGCAGAGTGGGTTGTGGTCACTTATCTCACCTGCTGGGTGCTTACTAATGCCTGAATCTAAACAGATTATAGATTATTTATAATATAATATATAATATATAGTTATAATATATGAATAATTATTACAAGATATAATTATATTA
>VYZX01008993.1:304583-339536 GCA_013401335.1 Brachypteracias leptosomus
ATATTTTAATACAAATATAATATACAAATATTATAAAAATAGTATATATAAATTATATAAAAATATATAATAATTTATTAAATGAAATGTATAGTAATTTAATAAGTGTATTAAAAATTAGATGTATAATAGACTAAATAGACTAAATTTCTGTGTATTAGACCAAACCAATGAGACAGTCTCAGAGTGTTTGAGCAATGAGTGAATCTGTGAAGCTCAATAAAGCTGAATTTGAATTCAGAGCAGACAAAAGTCCTGCTAGACTCTGAATAACTTGAGTTTCAAGGCTTAGATGGTTCCCTTCCAATACCTGAAAGGGGCCTGTAGGAAGTCAGGGAAGAACTATTCACAAGGGTTTGTAGTGACAGGATGAGGGCAGATTTAGGCTGGATTTTAGAGAAAAGTTCTTTAATAGGAGGGTGGTTGGTCACTGAACAGGTTGCCCAGAGAGGGGGTGGAGGCCCCATCCCTGGAGACATTCAAGGTCAGGCTTGATGGGGTCTGAGCAGCCTGCCCTAGGTAGAGATGTCCCTGCTGGTGTAGGGAGGTTGGACCAGATGACCTTTGAGGTCCCTTCAACCCAAACCATTCCATGATTCTGTATCATGTCCCCCTCATAATCCTCTTCTAGCTGATGAGGCCTCATTGCAACAACCCACCCAAACTCCTGCTCTTCCCTAGGTCAGAAATTAGCAGTTGCTGATGAAAGAGCCCCACAAAACCTGTGTCTTTACCTGCAAACCATATCCTGGGGGTCTGGAAGGAGCCAGTTTGCAGGAGGAACTGTTCATCCTCTTCTGAGTCCTACAGAGAAAGCAGAAAAGTGGAAGCAGATCAAATAACACTGTATTCTAGATTATCAATATTAAAACATCATTAAATTGAGTTAACAATGAAGTAATACAGAGAATCAGAGAAGGTTTGGGGTTGGGGAGGGACCTCCAAAGGTCCCTTGGGAACATTTAGTCCAATTAAGAGCATTAATGAGAGAAAACTCAGAGAGGATTAGGAAAAAACAAACAAATTAACCTGGAAATGTGGTGGGTTTACTATAAATCTGGGAACTTACTTATTTCTGCCTCTCTCCTCATCACTGCTCTCACTCTCACTGCTGGAGCTGCGGCGTCGATGCTTCTTGTGCTTCTTCTTCTTCTCTTTCTTCTTCTTCTTCTCTTTCTTATCCAAACTGTTCTGCAGCTGTAAAGCAAAGACCATCTCAGCAGTTCCTGTCCCTGCACCTGGGCAGCCAGGACCACAAAACAGTTTTCTCTGTGGAAAGGCCCCTGGAACAAAACCTGAACCATTGAACAAGCTCCTCCCTCAAATCTCAAGAGCTCAACAGAGTTTTCTCCAGCATCAGTTTGGTGCCAGTGAAATCCCAGGTCAGGGATCACTACCCAGCAATTAATCACTAGCTTAAAAAAAAAACCACCAGAAAAGCAAAATAAGACTGAAATTGAAAGGAAAAGTAATTCATTCCTGCTGAGAGACTCCCACAGAACCTTGTTCTGCTACCTCAGGATCACAGAAAGCTGAATTTATTCTGGCTTTCTGTGATGAACTCAGCTCCTTATCCTAAACAACCCTAATTTTGACCTGTGGTTCAGTGTATTCTGTGTTTTGAGCAAAGGAGCCCTGAGCTACACTCACCAGTTCTTTGATTTTCTTCATTTTAACAGGATTGTTCAAAACTTCTCTCTTCTTTTCTTCCTCCCTCTTCCTAAAGCAGAAAAAACCAACATTAGTATTTTCAAACCTCTGAAAATAGCATCTTTTCATGAGTGATACAATCAAGCACAAGCACTAAAACCAGGATAAAAGCAGAAAACCAGGCAAGTTTTGTACATTGAGCCAAATAAATCCAACTGAGGAGTTATTTAACCTTATTAGAGCACACAATCAAAATCCTACTGCTCATGGAAGTGGCTGGTGACCTTTCTGTGGTCAGGACTGTCACCTACAGCCCACAAACCCCTCACCAGCAGGACATAGACCTTTGAGAATCAAAGGAATTTCCAAAAAGAACTAAGACAGCTCTTAGCAAGCTGCTAAAATGGATGCTCTGCCTCATCTGCTGCTGCTCTCAGCTCCACATGATCCTACCTGATCCTGATTCCTACCTGATCATGAAGAGTGGATCTTCCCGGATCTTGTTGGCCATATCCAGCACAGAATTGGCACCTGTCTTGGCAAAGATGGAGCCCGGGAGCAGCCCAGTCTCGTTGGAGCAGCCAGCATCCTTCTCTTCTGCCTTCTCAAAGATGTATTTGTCCACGGGGCGGCCCATGAGATACTCCTCCCTGTTCACCATGCCCCCGGGGCCCTGGTACATCCACTCCAACTTCTCTTCTCTTTTCCTGTTGCAAACAAGAACATCTTATTTTCCTTCTCACTGTCACGTTTTAAGGCACTGACTCCTGAAGGTGAATGGAGATGTTCTATCCTTAAACTAAGGGCTCTCCCAGGGGCACCAGCAGCACCTGCCCAGACAGTTCTCACCCCCAGAGGATGGCCAGAGCTGGTTCCCACTGGTCTGGGGGAATCATAGAATGTTTGAGACTGGAAGGGACCTCTAGAGCTCATCTGGTCCAACCTCCCTACACCAGCAGGGACATCTCTACCTAGGGCAGGCTGCTCAGAGCCCCATCAAGACTGACCTTGAATGTCTCCAGAGACGGGGCCTCCTCCCCCTCTCTGGGCAGCCCATTCCACTGATCTATCACCCTCAGATTAAAGACCTTTTTCTAAAATCCAGCCTAAATCTCTCCTTTCCCAGCTTAAAACCATCACTCCTGGTCCCATCATTACAAACCCTTTGAACAGACTTTCCCCTGTTTCTGGGCTGCCATTGCACGTTGGTGCCTCATACCCAGTGTTTCACCCCCCAAAAGCACCCAGCCCCAGCTGTTCACCCCCCAGCACCCCCCACCTGACGGTGCCCATGTCCTCAGCGTATCTCTGCATCTCCTCCCGGGCCCTCTCCTCCTGCAGCTCCCTCTGCAGCTCCTCGATCTTCTTCCTCTCGGCCTCATGCTTCTGCTCGGCCTTCCACACCTTCTCCACATTGCGCAGGGTCTGCGGGTGCCAGCTCTTCTTCAGGTTCTGCGGGAGAGCGGAGGCAGGACCGGGACCGTTAATAAAGAGCCGCCCAAACACCCCCCTCGGTTCCCCACGGGTCTCCCCTCGCCGGTGGCCACAGGGAAGGGCCCGCTGAGCCCCGAGCTGTCCCATAGCCCTTCCACCCCACGGTCGAGGCCCGGAGAACGCGACACAGTCGTTCCCACCTCACCAAGACCGACGGCCCCGCTGCCAGGAGCGGGGAACAGCCTCAGGCACCGGGCAACCCGCGCCTCGCGGGGCCGGTACCCGCCGGGCAGCGAGCCCGAGCGCAGGCCGGTACCCGGAGCCCCGGGACAGCCTCCCGGCCTCCCCCAGCCCCGCTGGCTCCCCCCGGGTCCCTCCTCACCAGGTCGCCTCCCCCCATCGCGGCTGTCGAGCGAGCGCTTCCCCGGCCGCTACCGGGACCGGATGTACGTCATCACAGCGCACCGCAACCAATACATGTTCCGGGCGGCGCAGTCAAATTACGTCACTTCCGCCGTAGCGCTGAGGGGAGCCGGCAAGATGGTGGGCGGAGGAGGAGGATCAGAGCAGGGCGCAACCGGTGCCTCCCAGTGGTGCTCGGTAGGGAGAAAGGAAAGGGTGGAAGTGTGTTGTGACCTCCCCAGGTGCAGGTTGGATGGCGTGGAGCAGCCGGGACCCCCTGTCCCTACCCCAAGGGCCGCAGGTCCCATAAGGACGCGGCCTGGTGCAGGTGTGGGGGAACCGACAGGTTAAATTTCATTCCTTTCCCCTTTCATTCCTTACCCCGAGGGGTGTAACTCAAATTCGGGTGTCCCTGTGCAGGAGCAGAGGTTTTAGCTCCATCTAGGTTTTGGGAGCCTTTAGGGGGTGTGAAAGGGAGTCTCGGCAGCTGAACCCCCCCAGCTACTGGTGGGTTTGGGCCAGCCCTGGCTCAGCAGAAGAAAACCACAACCTCCAAAGTAGTGGGAGTGTTGGGTTTATGGTGAGACTCAATAAACTTAAGGTTCTTTTTCAGCCTTAACGGTTTTACAGCCACACTATTCAAACAGAGCTTGCAAGAGGAGCAACAGGTTTTTGTTGCCTTGCACAGGAATTAAGATCTGAGCACGTTTCAAATGAGACTGGTTAGAAACAACCCCAAATAAGTGCCTAGAAATTAGGGTAGTAATTAGCACAGGGTGTAATTCACGGGACAAGTTTGTCAGGATGCAGTAATTACATTAATATGCAGAATGGCTGTTCCTCGGGCTCATTTTAATGCCAAATTTTTACTCCATGGCCGCATTCCCAATGCCTCAAGGGGTTCTTGCCTCTGGCAGGGTTAGAACCGGTGACCTCCTGGTTCTCAGCCCCGCGCATTGCCCCTGAGCCACCTCTTCCCGCCAAAAATCCGCCCCCCCCAGGGCCCCGCGGCGGGGGCGCGGCTCAGGCGGAGAGCGCCCGACTCTGGGGCCTGAGGTGGGGAGTTCGAGCCCCGGGGGGACCCGCACAGCGGTACCTGTCATCCCAGCAACGCAGCCAAACTGGTTTGTCCATCACAGCCCCAGCTCCCTTCAGGTAACACTTGAGTGGAGATCCCCTCCTCTAGAAAGGCATTTTCCTTGCTGAGTGCTGAATTAATGGCAATTACTCAAAGAGGAAAAACTAGACCAGTAGCAGTGAGGCAGCTAATTAGTGTGTACGTGCAAGAGGAGAAGTGGAGGAAATCATAGAAGCATTTAGGTTGGAAAAGACCTCCAGGATCAGCAAGTTCAGCTTTGGTACAACATCTCCCTGACCCCCAGACCATGTCCCAAAGCTCCACATCTACTCGTTGGTTGAACCCCTCCAGGGATGGTGCCTCCAGCACCTCCCTGGGCAGCCTGGGCCAGTCCCTGACCACTCTGCCAGTGAAGAACTTCCTAATGTCTAATCTAAACCTCCCCTGGTGCAACTTGAGGCCATTTCTTCTTGTCCTGTCATTAGTTACTTGGGAGAAGAGCCCAACACCGGCCTAACTGCACGTCAAAGTCTGATGGTAAAAGATCAGGAGATTGCTGAGACCTCAGAGGGGTAAGAAAGTCTCTTCATGGTCTGATGTGAGGAGATTCTGCAAGAACAAAGGGTGAAAAAAGCAGCTAAAGAGGGGGCACCTGGAGTTGAACCAGGGACCTCTTGATCTGCAGTCAAATGCTCTACCCCTGAGCTACACCCCCCTGGTGCTCACCTGCACAAGGTGACTTGAAAAACATTTCTAGAGAGAGACAAGTTTTTATGTCAACTGGTCAGACTCTTCTATTCAACAGCTCTCTCTGCACCTTCAGGTGCTGACAAAGGCCACAAAGAGAAGCATAAAGGAGACAAGCACACACAGGGAGCAGCTTTCTCACATTCCCTTGCGGCCAAGGCCTCAGGATCTTCACAACATGAGTTCCCAACTCCGAGGACATCTCCCCACCTTCTTTCTGGGACAGATTGGGGGGAAAAGGAGGATTTTTTGCAAAGAAAAGAGGGGGCACCTGGAGTTGAACCAGGGACCTCTTGATCTGCAGTCAAATGCTCTACCCCTGAGCTATACCCCCCTTGGTGCTCACCTGCACAAGGTGACTTGAAAAACATTTCTAGGAAAGAGTCAAGTTTCTATGTCTGCTGATCAGACTCTTTTGCCCAACAGCCCCCTCTGCACCTCCACGTGCTGACAAAGCACAGAGGGTTCAATGGGATGAGTTAGGGTAAAGGGGATTACTACAGAGAATCAAGAACAGGGAGCAGTTACTCAGTGCACAACTCCTGCAGCTCCCTTAGAGACAGGGCTGTAGTATCTTCAATAATGGAGCTCACAAACCACCCCTCACTGAGCAGCACGAGCTCCCAACTCCAAGGACATCTCCCCACCTTCTTTCTGGGACAGATTGGGGAAAAAGGAGGTGAAAAGCAAAGAAAAAAGGGGGCACCCAGAGTTGAACTGGGGACCTCTTGATCTGCAGTCAAATGCTCTGCCACTGAGCTATACCCCCTTGATACTCACCTGTCCAAGGTGACTTGAAAAACATTTCTAGAGAGAGACAAGTTTCTATGTCTACTTGTTAGATTCCTTTACTTGACAGCCCCCTCTGTGCCTTCAAGGCTGGACAAGGGGTTCAATGTGATCTATTAGAAATAAGATTGCTGCAGAGAATCAAGAACAGAGAGAAATACCCACAGGGAGCAGTTACTCAGTGCACAACTCCTCCAGTTCCCTTAGAGACAGGGCCTCAGTACCTTGAATAATGGAGCTCACAAACCACCCCTCACTGAGCAGCACGAGCTCCCAACTCCAAGGACATCTCCCCACCTTCTTTCTGGGACAAATTGGGAGAAAAAGGAGGTGAAAAGCCAAGAAAAAAGGGGGCACCCAGAGTTGAACTGGGGACCTCTTGATCTGCAGTCAAATGCTCTGCCACTGAGCTATACCCCCCTGGCTTAGGCTCATCCAAGGAGCATTAAAAACCTTTTACTATACAGCTGAGGTTTTCTGTCCAGTAGTAGGAGTGTGCTGGATCAGAGCACCCTCTTCTCCATGCTGATGGACAAGCAAAATTGTGCACAGAAAGTTACTGAAGAATCTGGAGACAAACGTGCTCAGGCAGGGCCTAATTACACACACAAATGAGGTTCTTAATTGGTCAGAACAGCTCCTATGGCCAAGCAGCAAACACACACAAGGTCTTTGCTTCCTCACTGACCCAGGCATTGATTACAGGAGGTGTTTAGCTGAGTGCTCAATATCTTGAAGCCCAGAGACCTGTCTTCTGGGCACAGCACAAGAACAGCAGCTCTAAAAGTGAGGAATGAGTCTCATTTTTTCCTGGAAAAAAGGAAAAGCTGAAGGGGGCACCTGGAGTTGAACCAGGGACCTCTTGATCTGCAGTCAAATGCTCTACCCCTGAGCTACACCCCCTTGGGGCTCAGCTCTCCAAGGTCATTTTAAAAACACTTCTAGGGAGAGACAAGTTTTTATGACCACTGGTCAGACTCAAGTGCTCAACAGCCCCCTCTGCACCTTCATGTGCTCACAAAGGCTGCACAGAGAAGCACAAAGAGAAGCCTAAAGGAGACAGCAGCTTTCTCACATTCCCTTGTGGGCAAAGCCTCAGTACCTTGAATAATGGAGCTCACAAACCCCCCCTCACTGCACAGCACAAGCCCCCAACTCCAAGGACATCTCCCCACCTTCTTTCTGGGACAGACTGGGGGAAAAAGGAGGGTTTTTTGCAAAGAAAAGAGGGGGCACCTGGAGTTGAACCAGGGACCTCTTGATCTGCAGTCAAATGCTCTCCCACTGAGCTATACCCCCCTGGTGCTGCACCTGCACAAGGTGACTTGAAAAACAATTACAGAGACAAGTTTTTATATGATTTGAAAAACATTTTTAGAGTGAGCCAAGTTTCTATGTCTACTGCATAAATCCCTTTAGTTGTCAGCCCCCTCTGCACCTTCATGTGCCTGCTGAAGACTGGACAGGGGGTTAAATGTCAGTTTATGAGGAATGGGGTTAATACAGAGAATCTAGAGAGAAGTACACACAGACAGGGAGTAGCTACTCAGTGCACAACTCCTCCAGTTCCCTTAGAGACAGGGCTGTAGTATCTTCAATAATGGAGCTCACAAACCACCCTTCACTGCACAGCACAAGCTCCCAGCTCAAGGACATCTCCCCACCTTCTTTCTGGGACAGATTTGGGGAAAAAGGAGGGTTTTTTGCAAAGAAAAGGGGGCACCTGGAGTTGAACCAGGGACCTCTTGATCTGCAGTCAAATGCTCTACCCCTGAGCTACACCCCCCTGGTGCTCACCTCTGCAAGGTGACTGGAAAAACAGATTTTAGAATATGTTCTTCCCCACTCTTTGACCTCTCTGCTCCACAGGGACCAAACTCTGCTGCAGGAGCTGCCAGGGTGCAACGTGACAGCAGCAGAGACACCTCAGCACTGCTCTCCAGCACAGGAGACACTGTCTCTGCTCTTCACTTACCAGGTCACCTTGGCCCAGTTCCTCACATCCTTGGCTCAGTTCCTCTCCAGCTGTAGCTTGTTCCTCTCCCAGTTACAATCTCTTGGAGTAAACTGGAACTTAACTCAGCAACTGCCTCAAGTCTTTGCTGCACTCCCCACGCTTTCTAGCTCCCACTGTAAGGTGAAAAAGAATAATTCAGAGAGGAAGCCAAACAGACCTTACCTGTTGGCCTTCTGCTGAAGGAACACCCCAAAATTCCCCCCAAAAAGATGAATTCTGAGGGGGCACCCAGAGTTGAACTGGGGACCTCTTGATCTGCAGTCAAATGCTCTGCCACTGAGCTATACCCCCCTGGTGCTGCACACCTGCCCAGCAGGAATATCCCAGGTAATTACTGGCATGGCAAAGCTCTGCTAATTAACCCCAGGATAAAAAGCAGCTTCCCATGGAATAACCCTGTCTTGCCTCACCAGCCCCACTCTGATCCTCCTCTTCTCTTGGGGGAATCATCTGCTTCACCTCCAGCCAGCACCTGACCAGAGGGAGGAGGGATCCTGCAGAGAGCTCCTGGGAGAAGCACCGGAACAAAGAGCCCCAGAGTGACTTTTTTTTGAGAAAAAAAGAAGGAAAAAGGGAGGGGGCACCCGGATTTGAACCGGGGACCTCTTGATCTGCAGTCAAATGCTCTACCCCTGAGCTATACCCCCACTGGGCAGCACTGCCCGGGCTGGCTCCTTGTGTGCAGGGAGGTGGCTCCACTGCATTCCAGTGCCAGCCCTCACTGCACCTCCAGTGCTGCCTCCCACACCACAGCACCCCCAGCTCACTTTAGACACCCCCAGGGCTCTCACCACACAGAACCAGGCTCCTGGGGGCCAAGCTACTGAATTCCCAGCTCTTTTTTCTCAAAAATGTCCCATCACGGTGAAGAAAAAACAGAACACTTAAAAACAGTCACTTCAAAGCCCAGAGCAAGGCCCTGGGGCTGTTCCTCTGTTTGGTCTCAGGGTGTGCCCGGCCAGTCCAGCTCACACCAGGCAGAGGAACCACCTCCCACAGCTTCTGGCTGCTCCAGACACCAAAACCCAAACACCCAAAGGGCTTCACCCACCTACAGAAAGTCTCCACATAAAAATCCAGCAGGAGCTCTTAAAATACATCAAGGGACAACACCTTTATTTTTGGGGGGGTTCCTCACTCCTAAGCAGGTCTCTGTGTCTCTCCCCAGGTCTCAGGGATGGCTTCTTCATCACCAGTGAGGTCTCAGGGATGGCTCCTTCATCACCAGTGGACTGGAAAGATGGTCCCCACTCCAAAAGACAAGATATCCTCTTCAGCAGCAGGTCTGGAGAGTTGGTTGTGCCCTTCTGGAGGTTCCAGGGCTGCTGGGAAGAAGCCACAGCTCTGCCTCCTCCATGGAACAGCCTGGAGAGAAGAGAGACCCTCAGTCCAGGTAAGTCCTTCACATTTCCCCTCCCCAGTGCTCCCAGTTAAGCAGGAATATTTAAGAATTTTTTTTAGGCCACAGTATTTTGCAGAGTCACATTGGTCAGGCTGGTTACAAACCTTGACAAACCACTGCCAGGCCCTGCTGCTCTTGTCCATCATGATCTGTTTGTGCCATGAAATCTCTGAGGCTTTTGCTCCCTTCACCACCATAGAATCATTGTGGTTGGAAAGGACCTCTAAGAGCATCAGGTCCAACCTTCATCCCATCATCTCCCTGACCACTAGACCTCAAGTGCTACATCTGCCATGACAACCTCCTTCCACTCTAACCTCTCTGCTCTGAAAGCATCAGGAACAGCACAAAAGTATCAGAAATCTCTCAGCAAAGGGCAAAGTGAAGCTTTTGTGGGCACAGCTTCAGGCCTGGGCAGGTGGAGCCAAGTCCCCATGGACCAGGACATAAAGGGTGGCTCTCAAGAGGGAGGAGATCCCCTTTTCACAAGGAGTCACATGTTAAAAACAAGGAGGAATGGTTGCAAGTTGCTCTTGGGGAGATTCCCATTGGAGTCCAGAAGAAAATTCTTTACAATGAGAACAATTAAACATTGGAATAGTCATAGAACCATAGAATCACTAAGGTTGGAAAGGACCTCCAGGATCATCAAGTCCAACCTTCAGTCTCCCAATTAAGTGGTGGATTCCCTGACATTAGACAGTTTTAAGACTCAGCTTAACAAGGTGTTTTTCTATCTTGAAAGGTTGGACTAGATGATCCTTGAGGTCCCTTCCAACCTGGCATTCTCTGATCCCTGCCCAGGCCCATAGGGGTGTTGCAGGACACCAGGGCCACCACATCCAGGACAAGGTCCCCCTGGTGTTCACTCGTGAGCCCAGGCACACAACAACCACCCAGCCTGGCTCAGGAGGGCCAGAAAACAGCCTGTCCTACACTTCACATCCAAATGTTCCTTCCTCTGCTTCAGAGGAACACCAAGAACACCACAAGCAACCTCACACAGCTCAAGGAGCTTCTGCACGGACGTACCTTCAACTGTCACCTCGAGGCCTTTCAGCTGATCTTCCAAAGCTCTGAGCAACCAGTGACCTCTGGGGCTGCTCCACCAGGGGAGGGTTGAGCAGCGTGTCCTTCAGCCACCACCATCCAGCAGCAGTGGGTGGGAGGTGTCCTGCTCTCCAGCAGGGTCTAAGGAACGTTCTCCAGAGCTCACTGCCCCCAGCAAACTCTGCAGCTCATGGTACAACCAGGTTCAGGCAATATTCCCCCCCAGTATCTCTAAATTGCCCATTCTGCAAGAAAATTCCCAGATCTACCATTTTGAGAGCCCCTGTAGGAGGGATTCTTGGAGAGGAGCTTTCACAGACACCTCATTTCTATCCCAGCACATACACACATCAATTTGGGCTGTATTGTTAAAATTTAAGTCATTTTCCAATAATACTGGAATCTACCTAAAGCCCACACTTATCACTAATATTCAAACTCCAAATCCCCCTTTCCTGCTGAAGGACACACATCCAGGAGGTCCCAGAGCCAAGTCCCTCAGTGTCCCACTGTCCTGCTGGGCAGAGAGGGCGCGTTGGCAAGAAAGACACCAGGGCTTTGGTACAAGGAGCTTTATTTGATCTCCAGGAGCAGCAGGAGGAGGTTCAGGCGATGCTCCCCGCGTTGGAGGCGATCCTGGGCCACAGGTCTGCACACTCCTTGGCCACGGGGCCTGTGATGGCAGAGCCTGGGAAGAGAAGGACATCACATCAGAGGTCTAAGTCAGAGAATCAGACTGGTTTGGGTGGGAAGGGACCTTTCAAGCTCATCTCATCCAACCCTCCTGCAAGGAGCAGGGACATCTGCAACTAGAGCCTCCCCTGCAATGGTTCCAGGGATGGGGCAGCCACCACCTCTCTGGGCAACCTGGGACAGGCTCTCACCACCCTCAGCACCAACAATTTCTTCTTTCTCTCTAGTCTAAATCTCCCTCTTTTAGTTTAAACCCACCCCCCTTGTCCTGTCCCAACAGGCCCTGCTCAAAATTTTGTCTGTTCCCATCTTTCTGACAGACCCCTTGAAGTCCTAAAGGCCACCAGAAGGTCTCCAGGGCAGGGTTTTACACAAGCTCTCAGTGGTGGAGTCCCCATCCCTGGAGGGGTTTCCAAGGCATGAAGATGTGGTGCTGAGGGCCAGGGGTCAGTGGTGCCCCGGCAGGGATGGGGAATGGTTTGACTTGATCTTGAAGGTCTCTTCCAACCCAAACAACTCTCTGGCTGTGTGACCAACCCCCTGCTCCACATCCCCCTTGCCCCCAGCCCAGCCTTGTCCATACCTTTCATCTCCCCTTTGTTATTTACTATCACTCCTGCGTTGTCTTCAAAGTAGAGGAAGACCCCGTCTTTCCTGCGGTAGGACTTGCGCTGCCGGATGACCACTGCTGGGTGCACTGCAAGAGAACCAGCAGCTCAGCCCCACACGCCCCCCCAGGGAACCTTCTGCTGCAGCAACAAGTCCTGGAAGGCCACCAGAAGGTCTCCAGTGGAGGGTTTTACACAAGCTCTATCCCAGCCCCATTGTGCTCTCCTGGCTTTGGAGAATCCAGGTTCTTCCACCCAGGAGAACACAACCAGAGCATCTGCAGCTGGTTTTTGGCATCTCCTCTTTGTAGTAGAGAAGCTACCACAGTTTCTAGTCAATATTCCACTTAAAAGTGGCCATTTAACACTTACAGCTGCATCTACACCAGGACAACTCCATGGTTTTCTACCTCCCTGCTTTTACTTCTAAATATACCATCAATTCCCAGGAAGAATTCCCCCCATCCCCTCAGAGGGATAAAAATCCCCCTTTCCAAGACCAAATATCACACCACTGATTGAACCAAACAGCACAAGCTGCTGCTTCACCCAAAAGTGGTGTCTTTGCTCTGCCCTTCCACGACAACTCCCTGAGCCACGGCAGGAAGGCCCAACAAGTGCTTTTTTAGAAGGGTGGAGGTGACACTGCAGAGATTCAGGAGCCACCACTCCTGTACTAACCCTTCTTCCTCAGCTCTGGCTTCCCCTTCTTCACCGTGGCCATCACCATGTCCCCTACGCCAGCTGCCGGCAGCCGGTTCAGCCGCCCCTTGATGCCCTTCACAGAGATGATGTAAAGGTTCTTGGCACCTGCAGAGAGAAGAGGGGGCATCAACTGGGTGTGGGGGAATAATGGGAGATGGGTGAGGACTGGGAAGGTGCTGGAGTGGGGAAAAATAGGGATGTTGTATGGACTGTGGCTTGGCTTTGTGTGCTTGACAAGTACATCTGTGTTCAGACCATACTGGGAGAAATCCCTCAGGGAACTACTGGAGAGAGTCCAGTGGAAGCTCTGGAGATACTGAGGGGGCTGGAGCACCTCTGTGCCCAGGAAAGGCTGATGAGCTGGAGAAGAGAAGCCTCAGAGGGGATCTGCTCAATGCTGATCAAGAGCTAAAGGGTGGGGGCAAGAGGCTGGGGCCAGACTCTTGTCAGGGGTGCCCAGGGACAGGCCAAGGGGCACCGGGCACCAAGTGGAACCCAGGAGGTTCCTTGTGAGCAGGAGGAGCAGCAGGAGAGACCTTCCCAGGCCCCTCCACCCCCGGTTGCCCTCCCCGGTTACAGCGGCCACCTCCTCCTCCTCCCCGGGCCCCAACCGTGGCTACAACCACCCTCACCTGTGTTATCCGCGCAGTTAATCACCGCTCCCACCGGGAGACCGAGGGAGATGCGGAACTTCGCACCGGAGGAACCTCCGCGTCCTGCGGGGCGAGGAGACGATTAAAGACCCGGAGGAACGGAGCAGAGAAGGAGGTACCGGCCCGGCCCGCGCCTCCCCGGGACACCGGCCGCCGCTCCCCAGCTTCTCCAGGACCCGCCCGAGCAGCCACCGGGGCTCCGGGACCCCGCAGGCCCCCGGATGGACGCGGATCCGACCCCGGGCCCGGCGCTTCCCTCACCTCGCTTCGACATCTTGGCGCCGGAAGAGAGGGGAGGGCGCGGGGCACGCCGGGATATTGGAGGTTGCCCCGCCCCTCCCCTGAGCGCAGATGTCACGTGGCGGCGGGAGGAGTCACGTGGCGCAGAGGCGGAGGCGGCGGCGCCCCCTAGCGGCGGCGGGAGGGCAGCGCTCCCCGGTACCGGGGGCACCGGGGCGGGGCCGGGGCCGGGAGAGGAGCGGCCCCCGCAGCGCTGCGCTCCCCATTCCCCGCCTGCAGCCACGGGCTGGCTCGGAGCGGCGCCGCGGACACGGGGGGGCTTTGGGACCGGGCCCACCGCGGGTAATTTGCGGCAAAAATCCGTTTTTTTGATATTTTGGGGTTTGGGGAAAGAATGAGAAGAGGGGGGAGAAAAGGGGGGGGAAAAGTTAAAATAAGGGGGCACCCGGATTTGAACCGGGGACCTCTTGATCTGCAGTCAAATGCTCTGCCACTGAGCTATACCCCCACACATGCAGCCCTCTCCTCCTTGGTGTCTTCCCCGTATCGCCACCGGGCTACGTGGCACCGGGATCACGGAGATTCATCGGCAGAGATGGGCACGACCGACCCCCCCACTTCCTGGGCCCATCCCGCTGGAACCCCCGGGGAACGACCCAGGGGGCAGTTTCTTGACAGCGTTCTTCTGTGTTATCAGAATAATTGTCCTTGTCTGGGTTTTGCCTCCACGTAGATTTTTCAGCTGTAGTAAATCTGCAAATTCCAGCCTAATTTAAGCACCGAGTCAAAGAGATTTGCTCCTGGTGGCAATAAATTAATTCTTATTTACTCAGGGATTGCCTAAATCTAATATTAGCGGGGAAAGTACAGAAGAAGCCGCTTGTAATGCTTCATCTACTGATCCTCTGCGTGGAGCTGAGGGCATCCCAACAGCTTGAAAGCAAATAATGAAAAATATATAATTAAAGGAACAATTTCAGAGGGCAAAGATGTGTCCTGTTGGATCCTGTTGGGGGGTTGGATGAGATGAGCTTGAAAGGTCCCTTCTCACCCAAACCATCCTGTGATTCTGTGATGTAGCTTATGAAAATAAAAGAGAAAGAAACACAGAAGGTGGAGCTGGGCCCGGGCAGAGCGATGCCCTCGGCCGCCCTCGGGAAGCAGCAGCTTCACTACGTGCACCCAAAACATCTGGGAGATGAAGATCCTCCCTCATTCAACAACGTCTCCTGAGCCCAGAAAGGAAAAACCACCCACGACATCCCAAAGAGCTGGAGAAGCAGAAAAAACTCATTTTATTTTAAGCTGCAAACGGGCCAGGAAAGGGTGGGAGGCTGGATCGGGGGCGCGAGGTGATGAGGAAGGGAAGGAGTGGGCGCTTTTGTGAGAGGATCAGAGAAGCTTTTAAACCAAAGGAAGCCAATTTTAAGCCGCATCCTGAAGCGAATAAGGGGGGAAAAAGCAACGAGTGAAGCCTCATTTCGTGTGGGTGTGCTTTATTAAAGCCTGCCTGCCAACAACGGTGTCCAAGGCTTGTAAAAAGGAAGGAGGATGAAAGTGCTATTAATCCCCGATATAAATTTAATTTACATAATTTGAATTTACGTTATTTTATAAGAGAACAACCCAAATCACCCCACACTGATGTGCACCTATTGTAGCAAATCTCACCCGCACCACTTAAAATTCTTTTCTTAAAACCCTTCCAGGTCTCTTAAAATCCTTCCAGGAGAAAACACGCGTTGGGGGTTAAAAAAAAAATATCAAAAAATAGAAAACTCAACGTTGAGGGGGCACCCGGATTTGAACCAGGGACCTCTTGATCTGCAGTCAAATGCTCTACCACTGAGCTATACCCCCGCGTGCCGAGCGGCTCTGCGGGCGCGCGCTTTCTGCTGCTTCCACGCATGCGTAGAGAGCTGTCAATCACTCTGTTGTGGGCGTGGTTTTCACTGGCCACGCCCCCTCATCGAGGCCCCGCCCATCTCCTATATAAGGGCGGAGCTGCGGCGGGCGGAGGTTCAGAAGCGGCGCCGCCGGGTGGGAGCGAACATTGTCCCCCCCTCCCTCCTTTTCCTCCTCCCCACCCTGACCCACCACCATCTCCAGCCCACCCATCTACCTCCCCAGCCATGAACCCCAACTGTGCTCGCTGCGGGAAGATCGTGTATCCCACCGAGAAGGTGAATTGCCTCGATAAGGTGAGTGTCATGCGTGGGGTGGGGGGGGATTTGTGTGGGGTCCTTCAGAGGTGCAGCTGGGGGGGGTTGTGCTGCTACACCCCGTCCCAAGGGTGTATCTCCATGTTGGCCAGCTCTATCTCAAGGTTTAGGGGGGGTTCAAATGTTTGTGGGGTCCCTCCTAGGGCTGCTCCTGGGTGGGATGGTTCTTTTCCCCCTCCAAGGTATCTCTACTATCTCACCCACTTATCAAGGTCCCCCTTGGAGCTGGCCGTGGTTGGGGTTGTTCTCCCACACCCCATCCCAAGGGGGTATCTCCACGCTGCCCACCCTTCTCTCACCATCCTGGGGGTCACCTTCTGTAGGACCCACATTAGGGGGGTTCCTGAGGTGGCACCTTCCCATGGACCAGGTGCCCTTTGCCCCAGTATCCAGGACTTTTTATATTTCATTATAAATAATGAAAAGGCAGCAGCACCCCCAGCATTTTGGGGAAGCTACAGCCGGGTGCCTGTGGAGACCAGTGGAAAGCAACAGTTAATGCTTCCCCCAAGCCAGAACCTCATCTGGTTTCCATTAGCCCAGCTTTGCTTTTTTTTTGTTTGAAATCTTCCACCCCAATTGATACTTCTTTATTCCAGAATTCCTCCTTTCTGCTTTGTGCTGCCTGCCCTAACATGGGGTGTGAGTGCTTGGAGAGCCTCTTTTTGAGGGTTTTCCCATCAAAACCAGAGCTCCAGTGAAACCAGTTGGTGCTGGAGCTGAGGTCCAGTGAGGAAGGCGATGGTGGTGTCTCCATCCCTTGTGCTCCGATGGGATTTTTCCCCCTCCTGGAGCTGCTCTCCTCCCCCTTCTCTTCCAGGCTTCTGGGATGACCAGTTTAGGGACTAAAAAAAGTAACTGGAAGAATGTGTGGCTCTGGGCAGCAACATTCCTGAGCTCCAGCAGACCCTGTTCCTCACATTTTTATCAGATGATGTTTCTCCCTTGAGCTGGGAACGGTTGGAAACTGAACTCCCAGCCCCTTGTGTCCCAGGGGCTGCCCCTCTGGGTGCTGCGATCCAGGAATTGGCTCTGGCTGCTGGAGCCCTTGCTGGCCTCCAGTAGCTGTGGGGTGTCCGAATGGTGGACACTGGGAGGGGAAGGGAAGGGGGGGATGACACGTCGCTTCCTCCCAGGCCTGGGTTTTGTGAGCTGGCGGCTGCGTTGCTGGGAGAGCACGACTGACGTGGATCCTCAGATTCCCCTTGGGGAGCAGGCAGGAGCTCATCACCTTGAGCTTTCAGGGGTCTTGGGGGCTCCCCAATCACCCCCCTTGTGAATCAGCACGGCCCCAACCAAGCAGCTCCCTCCCCATGTTGATTTTTCTGGAGGTTTCTGGCTGGAAGAGCCTCTGAGCTTCCCAGGGAAGCGTGGGGTGGTTGGAGCAGCCGTTCCTGTTCTTGCTCTACCTGGAGCAAAGTCGAAAGGGCAGCTCTGGGAGGGGGGGGGGGGTGTTTGTGTAAGCACCAACTTGAACCCTGGGCAGCAATAACGAGAGGCTGCTGGGAGGGGAAGTGTTTGTGTGGCTGTCGGAGCTTCCAGTGGGTGTGTGGAGCAGCAGAAGGGCTGGATTTCTCCTGGTATCATGGAAAAATCAGGGAAAGTCCGTTTCCCTTCTGAGGTTTGCACCAAAGGAGGAGAACTTGGAGCTTTATCAAGCTCCACAAGCAGCGATGCCCTGACAGGGGTGAAACCCTTTGCAAGTTCTTCCTCTTGGCTTCTCACATCTTGTCTTTGAGAGGCCGTCACCCTGCTGGGGTCTGGGGAGCTGGGGGTGCTCCCTTCCCCCCCCCCAGCTCTTGGGTGAGGTGCTGTGACATGTTTGGCTTCCGCTGGGGAAGTCACGTCACCCACGTCGCTGGAGAGGGTGTCACAGGGTTTGGTGGTTGCAGCTGCAGCTGCTGAACCCACCTCAAGCTGAGGTCAGGAGGGTTGTTTGCTAAAATGAGGAGAAGGCAGAATTAGCTGTTGTCCTGGGCAAGGGTTTGCCTTCAATCACAGCATGGTGGGGTTGGAAGGGACCTCTAGAGATCATCTAGTCCTGCCCCTCTGCCCAAGCAGGGTCACCCAGAGCAGGTCACACAGGAGCACGTCTAGATGGGGCTTGACAGTCTCCAGACAAGGAGACTCCACAACCTCCCTGGGCAGCCTGAGTCAGGCTCTGTCACCCTCACAGCAGAGAAGTTTCTCCTCATGTTGAGGTGGAGCTTCCTGGGTTCCAGTTTCTACCCATTTCCTCTTTCCCTATCAGCAAAGACACCGATTGCTCCATCTTCCTGACACCCACCCCTCAGATATTTATAGACATTGATCAGTTCCCCTCTCAACCTTCTCTTCAGCCCAAGGAGCCTCTTCTCATGGTGCCCCCTAACCCGAGTCTCAGGCGATGCTTCCTCCTGGGTATGGAGCAGCAGCTCTGCTGGTGGGGGGTGTTGTGGGTTGTAGGATGAGCTATAAATGGACACACCAGCAGTTCCCGTGGCCCTGAGCTCTCTCCCCACATCTCTCAGGCTGTGAGTAGCAACGTTGTTTGAAGGTCTCCATCCCCAGGAGCAGCCAGCCTGGCCTGCAGCCAGTGCTGCTTCTCCAGCCTGCTGGGACCTGGGCTGGGCTGTGCAGCCCCACCTGGGGTTACCTCCAGATGTTTGCAGCACTTCAGACTCAGACCTGGCAAACACGGCTGTTAATGCTCCTCTAAAATCCTATCTGGAGCTCGTCCTTTTTCCTGGCAGCGTTGCTGGAAGCCCCTGGAACTGCAGCTCCCCTGGGCCACAACTCGAGCTGCTTTAGATCCCTGGTTCCAGCATTAATGTGTCGGTGGTAAGAAAGTTCAGGAGCAGCAAGACTCAGAGGTCTTGGTGCTCTCTGTGCAGCTCAGCTGCCTGCTCAGGTCCTGCTGAGGAGCTGCAGGATGGAACCACCCCTGTGAACAATCCCTGATGTGAAGTGATGCAGGAATGAGCATTAATTGCCCTCTGGCAGCGGGGGGAGGCCTCCTGAGAGCATCACTTCTGCTGCCCTTGTTTGGAGGCTGCCGTGGGCAGGGGACAGCTGGGCAGGCCAGATCCTCCTGGGAGCCTGGGTATTCCTTGGAGGAGGCTCCTCCAAAGCCACGCTGGCTGTCAGCTCATCCCTGCATATTTATAGTGGCATCTCTGGTGTTTGTGCCCAGCAATGAGCTGCTGACGAGATTGGAGAGGGCTGCTAATTACCCCCAAGGAGGCAGGAGCTCAAGCGAGAGGCTGCAGCTTCCAAGATGCCTCCAGAACTCAGGAGCCTGAGCTGTGTGTCCTTAAAGAATCTGGGAAAGGAGAGGAGGGGGGGAAATAATCCTGCCCGGGCTGGATGCCAGGGAGGGTGTGGGTATGAGTGGTGGGTGAGGAGCCCCCTCTCCCAGCAAGCTCTGGAGGAACTCGTGTGGCTGGAGGAAAAAGAACAAATACGTTGCTCTGAGCAACTGAAACGAAGCAAATTGTCCTCCTGGGCTGAGTCATCGGCTGTAGAGCCCCGGGAGTGTTTGTGCACCGGGGTGTGGTACCTGCGGGGAGGTGGCACAAGGGCTGGGGCTTGGCTCTGGCTGGAGCACAGACCCAGGCAGGAGCTGCAGGGGTGGAAAGGACTTTTGAAAGGCTTCAAATCGTAGCAACAGCCACCGGTTGTTCTCCCTGGGTGTTAACTGTGTGCCTGCCGCCCGGCCCCGGCTGTCTCCCTGGTCTGGGGGCTGTGCTGGTGGTACCATGAGCTGCTGACGTGGCTTTTGGCTCGTTCCTTCCCTCAGCCTTGCAGGGGGATGCTGGGGGGGGGCTTGAGGAGGGAGGACAACCCATGGCAGGGCTGCCTTAGCTGGAGGTGGTGACTCAGGCCGTGCTTTCTCTGTTGGGTGCCTCCTTTCTGCTCTGCCTGGTCCCTGGAAGTCCCAGCAGAGCCCTCGAGTCCCAGGGGCTGCCAGAGGGAACACAAAGTCTGGGTGCCTGGAGAGTGGCAGGAGCTCAGCCTTGGGCTGTGTGGGGTTGAGCAGCCTTGGAGTTGCTTGGTAGCAGCTCTGAGCTGTTCATTGGGCTCCTTCCAGCTCCTTCCAGCCTAGAAAGCCACTCAGGCCAGTGAAATGCCAAGTGGGAATCATTTCTTTAGCCCGAAAAGCTTCAAATGCTTCTTTAGAGCTCATCAGGTGCTGCAGCCCAAAATTTAGGGTCATGGTCTGAATTTCAGGGGCTGTGTCTTCAGCCTTGGGGCACTGGTTGAGAGGAGACCTGTGCAGCTGATCAGGTCCCAGCCCAAGGGTGGGGTGTGGGGTCAGCTTGAGCTGCTGGTGCAAGAGCTGTGGGGAGAGGATGCCCAAAATGACCTTGCCCAGAAGTCAGGGCAGCAGCTCTTCTGCTAGTGCTGCCTCCCCAGCCCTGCCTTGCTCTAGGCTGCAGGGTCAGGGTCTCCCCGCCAGGAGAGAGGGGGGATGAGGAGTGTTTGGGGGGGATCCTGCATCCTCTGGGGCCAGAGGGTTTGTGGGGTTTGGGTTTAGCCACCCAGGTCATGGGATCTGTGGTGAGGACCTTTGAGCTGCTTCTCATGGGAACCTCTTCTGCCTCTGTGGCTTGGTGCCTGTTGCAGCCCTACCTGACCTGCTCTTCTGGCTATCTCTTGGCTACCATCAGCAAAAAAAAACCCTAAAGCAGCAACTTGAAAGCCTCCAAACCACAGCTCTTAACTCTGCTGCCAGGCTCAGCCTCCTCTTCCTCAGGAGGAGGCTTCTTCTGGCCTCCATTTGGCCAAGCCCATGAGTTCCTGGTGTGGAGATAAGGGAATAAAATGCAAGTGACAAGTGTTGCTGCCCTGTTGAGAGGCATTGGGAGGGTCTGGGGGGATTTAGTTGTGTCCCAAATAAGAAAATGATCTGCCCTGGGTTCCTCAGATCCCAGATGCCATCTCTGGGCTGGAGGAGCCACTGGGTTGGAATGTTGGGATTCTGGTGGGACCTGACCCGGTTCTGGGAGTCCCTGGTGCTGAGGGTTCTCTGTCTCTGTCCCCAGTTCTGGCACAAAGCATGTTTCCACTGCGAGACCTGCAAGATGACCCTCAACATGAAGAACTACAAGGGCTACGAGAAGAAGCCGTACTGCAACGCGTGAGTCTCTGCTGCCCCGCAGGGCTGGGGGGGGCTGGGGGAGGTACTGGGCCCCTTTTCCCCCTTGAACTTGCCCTGCAGTGGTTGTGGGAGCCCTGGCTGGAGGGGTCACCCAGGCCCATTAATGCTGATATTAATTAAACCAGTGCTGATATTAAACCAGTGCTGAGATGCCAGCTGGGGGCTGCTCTCCAGGTCCAGCCCTGGCAGGCAAAAGGTGGATAAAATTCAAATACTCTCCATGGGGTTGATCTGAATCTTCATCCCCTTGGAGAAGGGGAAATAAGGAGGTGTTTGTACCCCCCCAGCTGGGCACAGGGGGTTGGGGAGAGGGGAAAATGCCCCTTGCTGGGGGAATGGGGTGTGTGAGCTGTGGGTGTCCCTGCAGCCTGGGCTCTGCTGGGCTTGTGGCCAAGCGTTCACCCACATCTCCTGCCTGCTGGGAAGGTAAAAGCATCTGGAGGTAGATAGAGCTTGAGTGCAACCCCCTTCTCCCCAGAGCAGCCTGGGTAGAACCAAGGGCAGCCTCCTTCCCTTCCCTGGACCTTCCAGGCTCTCTCTGTTCACTGGCCCCCATTTTTTTCCTCCTTATCAAGAAGAACCATTAATTGTGCAGAGCTTTCTAGGCTCTGCTGCTGCATAATGAACCCCAGCTCCTCCTGAGCCCGTGGGGAAGCTCTTGAGCTCTACCTACCTGATGGGTTCAATGTCTACAGAGCAGCTTTGCAATGGGATTGTTGTAGCTGCTGCTTAAACATGAACAGTTCTGGGGAAGAAAATGAGAACATAACACAGCTTAGCACTTGGTCATTCACAGAGGGCTTTAAAATGTTAATCCTGACATCCTTGAGGTGGCTATTAACTTATTAATGGGTAGAAAGGAGGAGCACAAGGACCACCAGCTGCATGGTGCCTCCTGTAGCTCTTTGGTTGTTGCTGATATTGGGTGGTGATGGTGATGGGGACTTGTCCAAAGTCCCAAACATCTGTTGGACTGAGATGGGACTTGGAGCATCCATGTCTTGGATGAGTCAAGGGTGGCAATTGTGTGGAAAGCAGCAAATATCTCATAGTTGTGGGGGGAGCCAACAGTTTCTGGGGTGAAACTGGGAACTCCCTGGAGTATTGAGGGGGAAAGTTGTGGTTTGAGGCTGGGTAAGCTGTGGATACTTGTCCTTGGACCATGCAGGTCTCCACCTCCCATGGTGCTGGTGCAACCAGCCTGAGATCTGAGTGTGAGGCTTGATTTGCAGAGAGCTGCAGGAAGAAAGCCCCCTGAGCTCTCCTTGGTGTCCAGAACCAACCCTTTCTTGCCACACCAGCTCTGAGGAGCCTTGTCTGGCCCGTCCCTGCTGCCTCTGGCTGCATTGGTGGACCCGGGGTCCTGTTCTTGTGCTGCCTCCCTCCAGGCTGCTGGAAGGGAAGTGGGATAATAATGGGAAATTCCTGAGATTCCAAGGAGTCTGCGCAACCCCGACCCATCTCAGCTTCTCAACCCCCTCTGCTGAGAGCTGCCTTTGATGCTGCTTTGCTGCCTTAACCCTTTGAGAGCCTCCCCGAGGAGGCAGCTGCCTGCCTGGCCCCTGCCCAGGGGAGCTCTGGATCTTCAAAACCATGCCCAGAAACCCACATTAAACCCTTTGTTCTCTCTCCTTTCCCTGCGTGTGCCTTGGAGGGAAGGGAGAGCAGCTGAAAACTGCTGGCACAGGAGCCTTGGCCTGGCTGGGGAGGAGGTGAAGGGCTGGGCTGGGGTTGGTTCCTCAGCTGCTGCCTCCTGAGTGTCCTGGGGAGGAAGAAATGCCCCTAAAGCTCCTGCTCACGCTGGAGCTGAGGGGGCAACATCTCTCCCTGAGAAAGGGGGTGGAAAAGCAACGTTTATCCTGGCAGGGCAGAGGCTGCTCCTCTGAACATGCCTCAGCACAGGGTCTCCTCTGTTTGAGCCGTGGCCTCCTGCCAAATTCCTGCGTCTCTTTCTTCCAGGGAGCAGGATGAGGAGGGTTGGGCTTCCTCCCTATCTGCCCTTGCCCCAGCAATAAATCTCAGTGGAGCCTTTCAAGAGTGGCTCCTTCCCTCTGCCCTCTGCCCTCCCCATGCCCGCCAGGGCTGGGAACTGGCTTGGTGGCAGATGGGATGGTCCCCACCCTCCTCCCCAGTCCTCTGGCTCCAGCTGGGTACTGGGGGGACTGGTTGTTCCCTGGCAGCAGCAGCCAGGGCTGGGCTGGGCTCTTTACCTGAGCCTTTTGAACTAGGAGTGGAGGGAGGGTGATACTCAGGTGAGGTTTGAGGCTTCTGTGGATGGAGGGTGGGGGAGATCCCAGCTGCAGAGCGTGGGTGAGGCTGGGTGTGTGTCCAAGGGGACCAGCTGCTCCTAAATAGACATTATCTATAGGCTTTAATGTCTTGCTGCCTGTGCTGAGGGCCAGCAGAGCTCTGGGTGCAGCTGGAGGGGCTCAGGCTGGTCCTGGAGCCAGGGATCCCAAATGGAAGAGGCAGCAGCTCTGGTCACCTCCTCCCAGCCAGCTCTGAGCTTGGCTTTGGTGGTGGCTCCATGTGCAGCACGAATCCAGGCCCTGAAAATCCTGTCTGGGGGTTCAAAGCTCTATTTGGGGAGTTGGCATCTTCAGAGACATCCCTGCAGCTTGGAATGCAGACAGGAGCTGGGCTGGGGTGGGCAGGAGGCTCCTTTTCCACCTCTCTTGGCCACGAGGTTGTTCTGCTCCTCTCCCTTGAGGACATCTCAATAAGACCCAGGGCTGGACTTTATCTGAGGGCTCTGGGTCTGTGAATTCCTGCTGGTGACCAAGCAGGTCCCTGTCGGATGCATCGTGCTGGGCAAGCCCTGCTCTGGCCATGCCCTGATCTCCTCTGCTGGATCATGGCTGGTCAGAGGGTCCTGCTGCCTGCACACCCCACCCTGCTGGAGGTTCCTCATTTCCTCACTGCTGCAGGGAGGTCATGTCCTACTTGCTCAGTCCTCCCACCACAGTCCAACCACAGCCTGGCCTGACCTGCAGCATCCTTTGAAGGTACCTGGGGAGATGGTGCTGCTGGCCAAGACCTGTCCCCCTCTGCTTGTGTCCCACCAGCACAGCCCAAGGACTCCTGGTGCTGCCTCTCTCCACGTTCCCTTTGCTAAACCACCTTTTTCTCCTCAAAAAGGGGCCAAAGGCAAAGCAGGGCTGCCAGAAATATCTTAGGTAGGTGTCAGCAGGGTCCCTGCTCCCTCCATCTGCCACTCGTGTGTCTCCAGCTTTCCTCCATGGAGCTCATGCTCCTTGTGGAGGAGCCACACCCGGCGTGGCCGTGGCTGAGGGATCTCCTTGGGGGTCAGCATCTGCCCTTCTCCTGCTCTGAGCAGCTCCCAGCCCTGCCTGGCTGCTGGACTTGGGGCTCTCAAACCTTGGATGACCCAAAGAACCTCCCTGGGAGCTGTAAAGTCCTCGTGGGAAGGGTCCAACACCTCTGGGCTGTCTCCTTGCTTTGGAAAAAGTTAGTGAGCAGCTCGGAGCTTCCCAAGGAGCCAGTGATCTGTTCTTGGCACCCTTCTCTGCTCCATCTGGTAGCAGCCTCCTACATTAATAAACTGATCTTCCCAGCTGGGGGGGGCAGGAAGGGAAGGAGGAACAACTGTGGAGCTGGGATGGAGTCCAGGTGTTTATCCCAGGCTTTATTTGTGCCAAGTTCCTGGCTGAGGAGAGCTGCTGAGCTCTTGGTGGGCACACTTTGCACGCTGGGGAGCTCTCAACAGACTCGGAGGGGTTTTGTCTCTGTGTAAATTCAAGCTGGTAAATGGATGTGGAGGGGAAGAGCCCAGAATCCACAGCTCTGGGGAGCTGGGGGCACTGGGGGCTTCTGCTTCACCTCTGTGGTGTCTGGGGGGCTTGTGGAGGTGTCATCTGAGAGGGGATGGGGTCTGGGGAGAGGCTCTCCAGTAATGCTGGGAGGTAGTGGCTGGAAGGCTGCAAATGTCAGTGAATGGCTCCTCTCTGGGGTGGAGCTTCTGGTTTCTGTGCTCTCCAGGCACTTGGGGAGAGCTCTCAGAGCTGATCTTATCCTTCCTGGAACCCCAAATCCTTCTGCAGGGCTCTACTACCCTCCCTCCACCCCATCTGTGGCCGTTACCTCCTCTCTGTGGCTGGAGACCAGTTTAAACCAGTGATAGAATCATTTAGGTTGGAAAATTAGGATCACAAAGTCCAACCTTCATCCCAGCATCTCCCTGACCCCCAGACCATGTCCCAAAGCTCCACAGCTACTTGTTCTTTGAACCCCTGTGTGCACAGCCCAAAGCACCCATGGGTGAAGCCTCTGAGATGGGGACGAGGAGAAATCTCACCGTGGCTCTTCACAGGTTCCTCCTCTTCCTCCCAGGCTCCCCCTTCCTTCCCATGTTGCTCCTTCTCAGTAGCTCCAGGTGTTCTCCACCCACCTACAAGATGTTTCCCAGCTCCTCCTGGAGTCAGGAGGAGAATTATGTGCTCCTGCTGGTGGTTAGAGACCAAACCACCTCCTCCTAGATGGTGGGTGAGCTGCTCCTCCAGCAAACACCAGCCCCTGGAGCTGGGATGTGCTGGGGGAGGGTCCTTGGGCTGTACATGGGATGCACCAACCCCTTGGCTCTCCTCCTCCTCCTGGGCTGGCAGGGAGCACCTCACCCTGCCCGGGTGGGTCTGGGGGTCCGGGCAGAGCTCCAGGGGCTGCAGGTGAGGGGGGACTTGCCTCAACTTGCTTATCCACACCTGGGGCCAGAAAACCTCGTGGAAAAACCCAGATCCCTTGAGGTGCCCACTCGGTGGTGGTGGGAGTGGGATGGGACAGCCCCTGCTCTGTTTTGGGGGGGTGGGACAGACCCTCCTGTGTTTTGGGGGCTCAGGACAGCCCCTGCTCTGCTTTGGGGGGGTGGGACAGACCCTCCTGTGTTTTGGGGGCTCAGGACAGCCCCTGCTGTGTTTTGGGGGCTCAGGACAGCCCCTGCTCTGTTTTGGGGGAGGGGGACCGTCCCTCCTGTGGTTTGGGGGCTCAGGACAGACCCTGCTCTGCTTTGGGGGCTCAGCAATGGGAGGGGGAACAACATGATGATCAAATCCCTTTCCAGAAGTGATTCCTGACTTCCTACCTTGGCAGCCCCAGTTCTTCTGCATTCCCTTGATCTTTCCCCTGTGGATGGAAGCAGGTTTGGGAAAACCAGGCTGGTTCTCACGGGGGCATCAAGCTGCTCTGGAGCCCCCCCAGAGCTGCTGCAGAGCCCTTGGGGTGGGTGCTGGCTGAGCAGAGACCTCCCTGCTGCTGTCCCATGGCTGGGGCTGGTGGCAATGGGGCTTTGCTGCTCCTGCCTCCCCCAGCCCCCTGCCAGCCTGGCACCAGTACCTTGGTGGGCACAGGAGGGTCCTGCTGAGGTGAACTGGGAGCAGATGCTGGGGGAAGGAAGGTGGGAGCTGCACACAAGGGCTGGACCAGCCTTTTTGGCAGCATCTCCTTAGAAGTGCTGGGGAGGAGCTGGAGTGTCTCTGCTTTTGATGGGAGGATGTTTGGGAGCTCCCTGTGAAGCAGCGTGGTGCTTCTGTTATTAAAAAATAAACCAGTTCATGCTGTTGGAGCTCGTCCCCAAGAACCAGCAGCTCTTTGGAAGGCAGGATGTGAACCTGGGAGCCCTTTGGCAGGGCAGAGGCTGTGGCTGCCTCTAACTCTTCTTTCCCAAAGCCCTGGTGCAGCTGCACAGAGGGGGATGGCACCTCCTGGAGGGGTTGGGCTCTTCTCCAGTGACAGCACAAGAGGTGATGGCCTCCAGTTGCTCCCGAGGAGGTTTAGGTTGGACATTAGGAAGAAGTTCTTTGCTGGCAGAGTGGTCAGGGACTGGCCCAGGCTGCCCAGGGAGGTGCTGGAGTCACCATCCCTGGAGGGGTTCAGCAAACAAGTAGCTGTGGAGCTTTGGGACATGGTCTGGGGGTCAGGGAGATGCTGGACCAAGGTTGGACTGGATGATCCTGGAGGTCTTTTCCAACTAAATGATTCTATGGTCTAAAAGCAGTTGCTTAGAGCAGCCTGGGCTTGAGTATGAGCAACACAGTGATCCAGAGAGGTTCTTCTCCACACTCGGTCACCTCATGGATGGTCTGTGGTGAAAAGTGGCCTTGCTGGAGGAGCAGGGATGGGTTTGAGTCCTGCTGGAGGAGCAGGGATGGGTTTGAGTCCTGCTGGAGGAGCAGGGATGGGTTTGAGTCCTGCTGAGATGCAGAGCTGGGTCCTGTAGCTGACAGACCTACCCCCGTTGGCTCTTTGTGGAGCAGCTGGATGCCCTGCAGCCCTTCAATGAGGTTTTATTTATATCCCACCAGTCTCTTTATGGAAGTTTGGAGCTTCACACAAGCTGGAAACAGAGTTAGAGCAGGTCAAGTGCTGCTGCTTAACTTGGGTGGTGGTTCCCAGGGAGAAATGCTGCTCCTGGGGCAGGACTGGGGTGTGATGGGGTGTGAGAACTTGGAGATCCCCATGGATCTGGAGGTGACAAACCCTTGATGCTGCTGCTCTGGGGCTGGGAGGGTGAAGACCCTGCCCAGGTGCCACTGACTGATGGATCACAGGGAATCTGGGACCAACGTGCTGCTGTGGGGCTGCTCCTGGTGGGTATTTGGGGAGAAGGGGATGAGGGGGGATCTGTTTGCTTTCTAATGACCTTGCTGAAGGAGCTTCCTCCTTCAGCCTTGCCTTTGGTTGTGCAGCTGCTGCTGGTGGCTCCGCTGGGTGAGTTCTCAGCCGTGGGGGTGTCCGAAGTGGTGCTGGGGGCAGGGCTGGGAGGTGTTGAGAGCAGCCCCTGCAGCTCCCTGTCACCAGCAGGATGAACTTTCATCCTCCTGCACTCAAACGACTCCTAATGCGGGAGCCAGACGGGCTCTGTCTGGCTGGAGGAGCCTCCATTGACCTGATTTAGCAAGGCATAAAAAAGAAATAAATAAAAAAAGCCTGGTCCCTGGTGGCTGGGGCTGGCTCAGAGCAGCCTCGCTGGGTTAGCTTGTGTGCAGGGGCCATAAAGCTCCTTTTTTGGGGGAGGAACTGGGTGCACTGGGGTTTTGTGGGGTGGCACTGGGGTTTTGTGGGGTGGCACTGGGGTTTTGAGGGTGGCAAGTGCTGCCCCCTCTGTGGATGGCCCCTGCCAGGCTGGAGGTGATGTAGAAAGCCAAGTGCTGGGTTCTCCTCCCTTCCTTTGGCTCTTCAGCAGCGTGTGAAATGTGGGGAGGCTTTTCTGAGCTTCTCTCCTGATGGGTGTAATCACCCGAGGTCCTGTGGAGCTGCAGATTAAAGGGGTGGGGGGGTTATTTCTGCCAGCCCTGAGCATGGATGTGCTGCTGCCCCCCCAGAGCTGAGCCCTGGGCTCCATCACGTGTCCCCCTGCCCCACATACTCACCTCCTGCTTCACTTAATCTGACAGCAGCCCCCCCATGGTGGGGACCAGGCTGGGGGAGGGGTCCCAGCCCTGCAGTAAACCCTGATCAGGGAGGGGATGGAGGGATGGAGTGATGGAGGGATGGATGCAGGGATGGATGGATGCCAGCAGTGTCTGAGGAGATCCCCCAAGGTGTGAGGCCAATCCACCCATCTGGCAGCTCTTCCCAGGATCTTCTCCATCAATCCTTGAAATAATCCCTGTCTGCCTGGCTGCTGGAGCAGCTCTGGGGATGCCAAGGGGTCCCACCTGGCCTCACCCTGCCCGGGCTCCTGCTCTGTGGCTGCCACAGCACCACAGAGCACCAGGAGGTCCCCGAAACTTGGCTCCCATCCCTCTTCGCCCTCCTGCATCCCCAGGGAAAACACCTCCATGCTCCTGGCAGAACAGAGGTGGGGGAACCAGGGGCACCTCCCCACAGGTGGCTCCCAGGGGTGGCTCCTGTTTGCTCTGGGAGGTTCCTGGTGGTGCCTGAGGAGCTCTCGCTCAGCAGCAGACTTGACACAAATGTCACATCTCGGGGTGCGTGGGACGAGTCGTTTCCTTGCAGTTTGTCAGGAGAGGGATGGTTGGAAGCAGCTCCCCCCCCATTTATCTTGTGCCTGAAGCCTGTGGGAGCCCGGAGGGTTTTTCTAGTCACCCTCCAGGGCTCCATCTTCCCTCAGCGTGACTTTTGTCCCCTGCTTGGATCTCTACCTGTTGCACTAGGTGGGGAATTAAGTGTTCCTGCAGCAGAGGGAGGGGGTGAAGGGCATGGGGAAGGTGTTATGGGAGCAAACACAAGCTCTGCCCCCTCCTGCAGCTCCTGGGGGGAAGCATCTTCCTCCATGGGCTTTGGGCTCTGGTGGGCACCAGGATTGCAGCTCTGGAAGCTCCATCCCTGGTCACTGCTGGGGGAGTGCAGGGGTGGGTTTGGTGGTTGCTGCTCAGGCTCTGAGGCAGGTTGGGAAATAAACACCCTCCCCCCTCCATTCCCCAGCCAAGACCTATTTATGGTGATGCTGGGGGAGGGCAGGGAGGACCCACAGCTCTGCTCCCTCCCTGATGGGGGGAAGGGGGAGAATGGGGGCTCCAGACCACCCCAGGAGAGGGGGGTGAGCCCCGTTCCCACGCACACGCTGCCTCCCATGCTCCTTTCCCCCCCTGTCTCCTCATTAAGGTTTAATTTATTGCTGCCCTGGCTGATTCTCATGCAGAGGGGATGGGTTTGCCCCTCTCTGGTGTGTGGGGGGGCTCTGGGTGTCTGGGTTTGGGCTGGTTTGGGTGGTTGTTACTCCAGCATCAGGAACCCCCAGCCTTAAATTCCTTATTTTTAATTTATGGGGTGGAGCTGGGGATTAAAGTGATGCCTCCTCTTGGGGGAAGATGCTCAACTTGAGCATTTCACCCTCTGCCTGGTGCTGATGGACAGGTTGCCCCTGCTTGTGAATAGTCTTGGGGGGGGCTCAAGGCTGAGTGAAAAGCTGCCTCAAATCCTTGGGAGGTTTCCTCAAAACCTCACAGAAGCAGAAACCTAATTCTAGCATAGTCTGTGTGGTCTGTGGCCACCTCTTCCTCTTCCTCTTCTTCCCCAGGCTGGGGTTAGCAGGGCACAGCCCGCTCTGGGCACCCTGGGCAGTGCAAGGAGCAGGGCTGGGAGCTCTTTCCCATTATTTTAATATTTTTTTTTCCCCTCCACCCACAGCTTTCCAGCGTCTCTGAGCTGCACGGGGATGAATTTCTCTATTTGCAGCCCTGGTAGTGTCTGGGGCTTCCCTCCTCCCTGCATCCAGAGGCTGCTGCTGGGGACTCAGCTTCTCCCCAGCATTATTAGCATGCCCGGGGCAGGGGATGCAGTTGCCATGGCAATGGGATGATTCTGGCTGGCAGCACCAGGAGATAGTAGGAGAGCTCCTGGGCCGTGCCTGAGCCATCAGTGCAGCTCTGGCTGGTGCTGCACAACTTGTATATTGAATTTATCCTTCACAGGAGCTCGCTGGGGCTGCCCTGCCCCGCACCCTTCAGGACACGGGGCTGTTGGAATTGGGGGCGTCCAGAAAAGCTGCAGGGAAAATCCTTTTGGGTGTGCAGAGCAGTGGGGATGGCACCTGGTGGGACTGGGGCAGCTCCATCCCCGTCCCTGCAGCAGGGCTGGGGCTGCTCTGTGGCCGTCCAGGGCTGGTGAGGAGGGGGAGCAGTTGGTGCTGGAGCTGTTTGGCTGCTTCCTCGGCCCTTGTGGTGGTTTCCAAGAGCCTCAGGAAAGGGCTGCAGGGTGTGAGTGGTGCCCGGGGTGAGGCAGGAGCTGAGTCCCAGGGTGTCCTGCAGTGCCCTAATGGATTAGCAGGGCTCTTAATTAAGCCCCAGCTCCTCCAGCTGCTGCCTGATGGCACCAGGGCTTGGCCCATCTTCTGCTGCTGGGGTTTGCTCCCCACTCTGCCCAGGAGGTCCCAGCCCCCTGTGGCACAGGCAGGGACAAGGAGCCATCCCTGGGAGCAGCTGGGACAGGTCACAGTGGCCACCAGAGCTTGGTGGCTACCAAGAAGGCTCCTTGTCACCTTTGTGACCTTCCCTTCATGGTGTCTCTTCAGGGTATGACTGGTTAACCCAGCAGCTGGGCTGGGATTGATCCCAAGGTGTCTTCAGATGCTTCTAGAACGTCCCCAACCATGGCCAAAGCATCCAGTGGGTCAGGACATCACCCACCCAACCCCCCCCACTCCAGGGACACCCACTGCTGAGAACCCAGCAGCCAGAATGTCCAAAAAACCCTTAAATAAGTACCTAAACCCATCCCCAGTTGTGTGTGGAGTCCACCCCATGTCCTGGTGAGCTCAGGACCCTCCTGGAGAGCTCGGGACCCTCCTGGAGAGCTGGATTTTATCCTTATTGGAGTTTAATGCAGGGATTTCTCTGCAGAAAGCTGCAGGTGGAGCTGGGTGAAAAACCTGCCTTGGTATCAAGTCCCAGTGTGGCAGATACTGGAGCCCTGATGTGCCCGGAGGTGGTGCCTGCAGGGTTAGATCCCCTCTAATCAGATTAATCTAAACAGAGATTAAACTCTGTCCTGCCAGCACTTGATCTGTTTGTGTAGAACTGATTCTTGTCCTCCTTGATCTTATTGCTCAGTGTCTGGGGGGGGCTAATTTGGGCTTATTTGGTGGGGTTCAGCTGCACCCCCACGTGCTGTGAGGGATGAAGGGCTGGCTGGGGCTCAGCTGGTCCCCCTCGGATGCTCAGGGGGGTTCTCAGGTATCCCCCATCCCTCTGGCAAGCTGGTGGTGGCTCCCAGCACACAACTGGGATGGCGCCAGGGGGATGTGGCAGCAGATGCCCAGCAGGATGGTCCTGGGGGTGTTTTGGGGGGCTTTGGAGGTTCCTCTGCCATCCCCCAGCACTGGGGGAGGGGGGAGCAGCCACTGAGCTGCTGCTGAGTTCTCTTTTCCCCTTCCTACAAACCACGCCAGCCTCGCCTGGTTTCTGTGTGTGTCTGGGGGTTTCTCTGGTTTTTCTCTGGGAGGCTGAGGCAGCTATTTTTGTTCTTGGGTTTCCTGCATTGCTGCCTCTCTGAGGTATGTGCTGCTCTGGCAGGGCTGTGCTTGCTGGGCTGGAGCAGCTCTCCCCAGATGCCTCCAGCTTTCTGCTCTTCTACCCCCCTTGGACCACACGTTGAGGAGCCTTGGGCAGAGGTGCTAATGGTGGCTCCCTAAATAGATAATTGCTGAAGCTGCAGTGCCCAAAGCAGAGCCCATAAAGGTCCTTTTCGTGTGGTGTGGGGAGGGGCAGGAGCTGTGGTTACCCCAGGGTTTGCTGTGGAGCCCTCAGGTGAGAGCTTGGGTCGGCCAGCGGTTGGGCTGTGGGGATGGAGATGTGGGAAGAGGTGGTGGAATCCCCATCCCTGGGTGGATTTAAACCCATCTAGGTGGGGTGCTCAAGGATCTGGTGTAGAAGTGGCCTGGGAGAGACAGATCATGGGTGGACTGGATGATTTTATGGGTCCTTTCCAAGCAGAGCAATTCCATGGATCTGTTTCTGCCGCTCAACTTGGGGGTCCTGCTTTAGCTCCTCTGGAAGAGACTCCACCCACCCCTCCCCAAGGCAGGTTTTAGCTCCTTGCTCTCTGCTGGGGGTGTCTTGGGTTCCTTTGCCATCTGTTCAGGGTCAGATTCCCTCCCTGGGCTCTCCCTGGGGTTTGTGCTTTGCCTCCACAGCCACCAGTGCTGGAAATGCTCCTCTTGCAAACTGTGTGTAGAGCTGCAGGTACAGCCAGGGCTGGACCTGGGACGAGCATCCTCTGGGATGCAGGACCCCAGGAGAAGGACCAGAACTCAAATGAAGGACCATGGTGGGGACACTGACCCCACCACTTGGCAGCATGAGAGACTCTAGAGGCTGAGACTGGTCAGGCCCAGCTGAAGGTCCCACCAAACACCCCCTGGTACTGCAGCAATTTGTCCCCTGCTCTTTTCTGTGTCTCCTGGGGGTGGGAATGGCCCCGTGAAGCTCCCCCAGCCACTGGGACAGGGCTTGGAGCAGCTCCAGCTTTGGGGTTGGATCTTTACTCTCTGGCAGTACCTGAGCTGGTCTCTTGGTTGATGTTTTCTCTTGGTTGATGTTCTCTGTGGCACCTCAGAGGGAGCTGTTGGATTATGGCCAGACCCCCACGGGGGTCTCCTGCCCTACCCACCCATCCTGGGCATGTCCTAAGGGTTCACTGAAGGTGTTGAGCTGGTGTGAAGGAGCAGTGCAGCCCGTGTCCCCCAATGGGCATGGTTCTAGTGGTGTGGTTTGTGCTGGCTCGTGATGTTCTGCAGCACCAGGAAACCACAGCAGGCTCGTGTGGTTGAAATTTCAGTAAAATGGGGGAGAAAATCCTCCCCCCCCCTGCTCCCCTCAGACCCTTGGGCACAGTCCTTGTAGACCAGAGTGTTGGCAGCACTTCCTTGGGCTGGTGTTACCCCAAGGGCTGGTTAATGAATCGTTGGGGATGTGTTAAGGGCTCACCAGAGACCAGGCACAGACCTGGAGTGACTTTGTCCCCTGAGGAAAAGTGGTTCCTTCCCTTTTTCTGATAAAACTGAAGTGACCATTGAGACTGGGGGAGGACCCCTGAGAAATGTGGGTCTGGCCAGGCAGAAATCTCCTCATCCCAAGGAGGGTGGGGAGATGCTGGAGCTCTCACCAGAGAGGTGATGGCTGCCCCATCCCTGGAACCATCCCAGGGGAGGTTGGGGCAACCTGCTCTAGGTGCAGATGTCCCTGCTCCCTGCAGGGGGTTGGATGAGATGAGATGAGCTTGAAGGGTCCCTTCCCACCCAGACCAGTCCTTGATTCTATGACCCATGTGTTGATGTATCTGCTGCTCATCGTGATGTGCTGGGGTGGGACCAGAGCACTTGGGGGGCTGGGAGGGGACACTGGGCATGGCTGTGGCTGGAGGGATCCTGCAGCTCATGGTCTCCTGTCTCCACAGACACTACCCGAAGCAATCCTTCACCATGGTGGCAGACACCCCCGAGAACCTGCGTCTAAAGCAGCAGAGTGAGCTCCAGAGCCAGGTGAGCCCTTGATGAGGTGCTGGGGATGGGCTGTGGACACCAAGGTGGAGCTGACCTACGGATGGGTCCCAACCCAGCAACAGGTTTTGTTCCCCAAGGCCCCAGAGGCAGAACCTGCCCCACCTGTGAGCCCCCAGCTGCCCCCAGGGGATCGTGGTTGGGGTGGTGGGTGAGGCTGGAGATGATCAACCAGGAACTGAGCAGTTGGGGAGGAGAAACAAGGAGCTGATGCTGGAAGAGTTCCTGGTGGGGTCACTTGCTGAGTGCGTGTTCCCCCTTGGCTGATTGGAGATGAAGAAGCAATCCCTGGTTTCCTTCTCTCCTCCAAGACACTGAGAACATTGATGTGAGCAGAGAAGCAGCTGGAAGGGCGAGACTGGCCCCGAAACACCTTTGGTGGGTGACCCTTCTTTGTAGGACTTTGCTCTGCTGGGTCAGAGCAGCTGAGGTGCTGCCCTGGGCTGCTGTGAGGAGCTCTGGTGTCAGAGCTGCAGACGTTGCTCAGAGAGAGCTGCACTGGAGGAAAAAGCATCCAGAGGCAACTCTGGCTTGAGTCAGCGTCTCGTAGGAGGCCACGGGATGTGGTGGCTCTTCTGGGAACCCATTTGGTTTCTTTTTCCCTTTGAAGGGGGGTAAAGGCTGCTGGGGAGGTGCCAGCAGCACACGCTGGCTCAGCTCAGCATCCACAGCAACGGTTGGATTGATCCTAGAGCTCTTTTCTAACCTGAATGATCCTGGTTTGCTGCAGTTTTGGGGGTGAACAGTCATTTCTTGGGGTCAGTGCCCTCCTCTCCCATGACCAACCTTCCTTCTCTTCCCATCCCCCTGGGAGTGTGAGGAGCTGAAGAGCAGAGTTGCTGGGAACGGCTCCCATGGGAGGAGCAGAACCTCAGGACCTCACCTGCTGGAGCTGCTGGTGCCTCTGCAGGTTTTGAAACCTCCTTTTGTGAGGTCCCTTCCCCAGGGGAGGTTGCCCAACATCTCCCTGCCTTGCACAAGCCCAGGGCTGGGGCTGTGCTGGGAGAGCAGCGAAGGGGACGTGGTGGCTTTGCCATGGTAACAATCTTGATAAAGCTGCTCTGGAGTCCCCGGGGCTGGTTCTACAATGAATTCAGGCTCTTCATTAGTTGTTGCTTGCTGGAGGAGACCCTGGGGAGGGAGAGAGGGG
>VYZX01008994.1:12988-26500 GCA_013401335.1 Brachypteracias leptosomus
CATGAGCTCCCTCTGCACCCCGAGGTGCACCCCCCGTATGCTCCCAGGGAGCCCTTTTCCATCTCCTTCTATATCCCTCAGTGAGGCCCATCTGCACCCCCTTGGGTGCCCCCAGGACCCCCCCAGTGAGTCCCCTCCGCACCCTGCGGTGCACACCCTGGGGACCCCCTCTGAGTCCCCTGCTCTGCTCCCCCCAGAACCCTCTCATGTGCCCCCAGTGCAACCCCTTGGGCCCCCTTGGTGCACCCTCTTTCCCCCCCAGGAATCTCCCAGCGCACCCCTAATGTGACCCCAATAACGACCCTGAACCCTTCTCAGTGCCACCCCGGTGCGCCCAGTGTACCTCCACTGCACCCAGTGCCCCCCTGCACCACCCACAGCCTTTGCACCCCTGCGCGTGGGGGCTGCTGGCACAGGCTGGGGATGTGCTGGTGGGTGCTGGCAGCACCAAAGACCCTGCAAATGGCAGGGTAGGGGGGGACACCCTCCTGTGCCCCCCAGCACCCCACAACCAGCACCCATGCTGGCCAGATTGGGACTTGGCGGTGCCAGCGGGCTGAGCCAGGCTGGCGGCGGCTGCGCTGCAAGCCAGAGCCTGAGCCTGGGCAAGATGATTCTCATCCCTGGTGGTGCCAGTGCCCACAGCCCCCGCGTTGGGCACGAGCCCATGGGCGTCGCGGTGCAGCCGGACCCCCAAACCCTGCCCGTGGCCAGCGCGGGTGGCCCCACAGCGATGAATGAAACGGGGCCGAGCGTCGAGGCTCGTTCCAAGCCGGCCCAGGAAAGCTGCCCGCGGGCCAAGGCTGTGCCCAAATTATTCCGGCCACGTGCCAATGGCCGGATCCTGCCAGGAGAGCCGACGGCACGCGTGGGCACGGGGCTGCCCTGCCTCTGGGCGCGTCCCCCGGGCCGGTGGGCAAGTGGAAGGCACGGGGTGCCCCGGGCGGTGCCGAGGCTCCCTGCTGGGGCGGGGGGAAATGGAAACCAGTTTCTTCCACTCTCTTATCACCCGGCAGCCATGTGAGGAAATGAGTTATAAAGTCCAGAGGCCACTTCCTACCGTGCTGGGATCACCCATCGCTGCTGTCGGGGATGCACTGCCCAGCCCTGCGTGGTGGGGTGCCCTGGTCCCTCTGCCCAGCTCCCTTGGCTGAATCCTGCTCCGCTGGCCCCATGGGGGGATGCTGGGGAGCCCCTCATCAGTGCGCAGTGTGAGGCTGAGTGTTGGGGATCCCAGTGTCAGCCCACATCCTAGTGCAGGGATGGAGGTGCTGGGTGGGCTCAGGATCTCTGCAGGGTTTGGAGTGTCCCTGTGCCAGCGCTTCCCAAGCCCACCCGTATCTTGCTGCATCCCAGCTGTGGGAGGGGTTGCCACCCCAGGGGTACCCCAGATCTGCCCAGTTGCGGCCTTGCTGGGTGGCTCCCCCCACACAGAGCGTCCTGTTCCCGGCAGCGCCCCGTGGGCAGCGGGCGAGGAGGCACAGATGCCACCGCGCCGGCTGCCAAGGCGCTGCCATCTGTGTGCTCAGGGCTGCCAGGCTTTGAGGGGGGGTGGGGGCACCGCTCCCCCTCTCAGCCACCCCACCTCAGCCCTAGGATGGGCAGCGCTGCAGGGCTGGGTGCCCCCCAAAATGGTGTCTGCAGGGCTTGGTGGGAGGGGGGATTGGGCAGGGGTCCAGGACCCCGTGGGGAGGAAGGAAGCGGGGGAGGCCTGGCCGCCCGCTCACCTTCCTCTGCGGGGTCACAGGGCCACTGCCACCTCCTCGGGGCCACCCTGGCTGGCCAGTGCTGCCACCCCCCTAGACCCTGTGCCCCCCAAGCTTGGGGCTCCCTGCTGCTATGGGGCGGGGCAGCGTTTGTGTAGGCCCTACAGAAATGAGCAGTGGCGGGGCTGTGCAGGGACTGGCAGAGCTCCTCTGGTGCCCGGCGTGGGGGCCACCAAAGGGCGGTTCAATTTGGCATCGTCACCGGGTGCCTGGTGGTGGGTCACAGGAGGGGGCTGTGGGTCACTGGGGGTGCCCAAATCCTGCCCTTGGGCAGCTGTGGCCACGCAGCCACCCCGTGGGGCTGGACCCTGCCCCGGGGCAGCCCCAGGACCCGTTTTTGGGGTGCGGGTGTTGGGAGCTGCCACTCGGCTGGGAGTGGGGCCCCTGCGGGTGCCGGGGCTGGTGCCAGCGCGGGGCCAGCGCGGCCGCTCAAACGATCCTTTGTTCCCAGCGGGGACACAAAGGGCTCCAGCCCGGCCGAGCTGGAGCTGGTGGGGGGTATGGCAGAGTGGGGCGGCCACGGCACCTGCCCCCAGAGCTGGGATGCCCGTGGGGCTGCCCCGGGGGGGGATGCCGAGCCTGCAGAGCTGGTGAGCATCGTACATGGGAGCCCACGGGCTAGAGGTGCCCACCCACTGTGGAGCATGCTGCCCCCCCCCATGACCCCCCGTAAATGCCCAGCTCAGGGTTTAGGGGGTGGGTGGCCTTGCTGAGTGCTGCAGAGTCAGAACGCCCCTGCTCAGGGTGCCCGGGCATGGGGCTGGCATCATCCTTGCCACTGGCCGCCCTCCTGATGGGGGAGGCCAAATTCTGCCCCCTTCTTTTGGCTGGTGCCTGGTTGCTACGGGAAACCCGTGGGTTTCCCCTGGTGATGGGCTGAGCCCCTCACCGTCGCCTGGGAAACAGTCGCTGTGGCAACGCATCCCCCCCCCTTGGCATCAGTGTGATGGGGAGGGGACCTGGGTGGCGGGGACACCCAGTGACACCCCCGTGCCACCCCACAGACCCCGGCTGGGCCTCCATCAACCGCGGGGTGCTCATCTGTGACGAGTGCTGCAGCGTGCACCGCAGCCTGGGCCGCCACATCTCCATCGTCAAGCACCTGCGCCACAGCCCCTGGCCCGCCACCCTGCTCCAGGTGGGTGCTGGCACCGTGGGGACATGGAGGGGACACACACAGGGATGCCCCCGTGCCCACTGGGCCCTGCTCTCCCCTGTAGATGGTGCACACCTTGGCGAGCAATGGGGCCAACTCTATCTGGGAGCACTCGCTGCTGGACCCTGCCCAGGTGCAGAGCGGGCGCCGGAAGGCAAACCCCCAGGACAAAGTGCAGTAAGTGCCCTCTGTGCTGTGGGGAGGGGTCTGTGCCAGCCGGGCACCCCCCCCCCCCCCCTCCACAACCTGCCCACACCCCCAGCCCCACCAAGTCAGAGTTCATCCGCGCCAAGTACCAGATGCTGGCCTTCGTCCACAAGCTGCCCTGCCGGGATGACGACGGTGTCACTGCCAAGGACCTCAGCAAGGTGGGCATGGGGTGGGGGTGCAGAGACACCCCCCCTTGGTGGTGGGGGCAGATCCCCCCCTTACCAATTCTCTCTCCTGCAGCAATTGCACTCGAGCGTGCGGACGGGCAACCTGGAGACCTGCCTGCGCCTGCTCTCGCTGGGTGCCCAGGCCAACTTCTTCCACCCGGTGAGGCTCAGGGCCCCTGGGGATGATGCTTGGGGTCCCTGGGGACGGTGCTGGGCTTGGGGGTATCCCACAGCCCCATCCTGTGGGCAAGCAATGGGGCTGAGGCTTCCCGTGCCCGCAGGAGAAGGGCACCACGCCGCTGCATGTGGCTGCCAAGGCTGGGCAGATCCTGCAGGCTGAGCTGCTGGTGGTCTATGGAGCCGACCCTGGGGCGCCCGACGTGAACGGCCGGACCCCCATCGACTACGCCAGGTGAGGGCAGGGGATGGGGAGGGTCACCCCTGCCTGTGCCCCCCCATAGGGTGGGCATCACCCCTTGCCCATCCTCCCACAGGCAGGCAGCCCAGCACGAGCTGGCGGAGCGGCTGGTGGAGTGCCAGTACGAGCTGACCGACCGGCTGGCCTTCTACCTCTGCGGCAGGAAGCCGGGTGAGCACAGGGGTCCCAGGGTGGGGGGCTCAGCCCTGGAGGGGGCACAGACCCCGCTGACCACCCCTCTCTTTGCACAGACCACAAGAACGGGCACTACATCATCCCACAGATGGCTGACAGGTGAGTGCCTGGTGCCCGTGGCCCTTCTGCTGTGTCCATGTCCCCCCCGGTGTCCCCGCTGGGCCGAGGGGGGGACCCCGGTCGTCTCCCTGTGACCAGCTCTGGAGCATCCCTGGAGGGGGTGGGCAGGGGGGGGGTCCATGTGCCCGCGCGTTTAACATCCGCCTTTATCCTGTTCTTCCCTCCGCTGCCTTCTCCGGAGCGCAGGGTGCGCCCAAAGTGCATGGCACAGAGGTATTGTCCGCTCGGCTCTCGGCTCCGGGGGCACCCCTGTGCCACCAGCACGGGCACCCCTCTGCAGCCCAGGCTGCTCAGCCCAGCCTGGCACCTGGGGACATCCAAGGGAGGGGGGGTCCTGCTTGCCCCCTGCCACCTCATCCCCCTGTGCCTGCCCAGCCCTGCTCAGTGAAGCCCCCTGTGCCTGAAGAGGGGGGGTCCTTGTCCTGGTGGGGTGCAGCTGGGGACTCTTTTGGTGGGAATGAGCCAGGAATAACCCTCTCTATGTGTCTCCCCCTTCCCCGCACCCCCCAGCCTGGACCTCTCCGAGCTGGCCAAGGCAGCCAAGAAGAAGCTACAAGCTGTGAGTGGGGACCAGGACAGGGCTTGGGGGGGGTCCCATCTGCTCCCCCCATCCCTCCTGACACCATCCTCCGTCCCACTGCAGCTCAGCAACCGCCTCTTCGAGGAGCTGGCCATGGACGTCTATGACGAGGTGGATCGGCGGGAGAACGACGCGGGTGAGCGGGGGGCACAGGGGGCAGCCCCCCCAGGGCTGGGGCCGGGGCAGGCGTCGTGGCGCGGGGAGGAGCAGGCGGCGGGGCCACGGCCGAGCCTGGCGCTCCCCCAAATCTGGATCCGTCCGCCGGGACCGCAGGCCCCTCCTTCCTCATTCCTCCAGCCGGGGAGGTTTTCTCGGCGAGAGGGGCCGCAGCTGGGTGCCGGGGATTGGGGTGCTGCTGGAGGTGGGTGACGGGACCCCCCGGGGAGGGGGGCTCAGCTTGGAGGGGTGCCCTTGAGCTGGGGGGTGGCAGGGTGGGGGCCACCCTATTTCCATGGCGGGGTTGTCACCCACCAGCACATCAAACCCTCTCCCCACTGGCTGGGGGGGAGCAGAGCTGGTACCCCAAAGGGTGGGAATTAGGGGGTCCCGGATGGGGGTTGCAGGGGGGATCCCAGCCCCATGGGGTGGCTGGGGGAGGCCATTCCCGTCATCCCGGCCGGGCTCCACTCCCAGCCCCGCCAGGCTGGCCCTGTGCCCGCGCCTGCGTCCTGCCGGCTCCACCGCCGGCCCTGGGCCCTGTAGCCTGCTCGTTCTGGGGGGGTCTACCCCCCACAACCCCCCCAGGGGCCTGACACCAAGTGCTGCCCACAGTCTGGCTGACAACACAGAACCACAGCACGCTGGTGACAGAGCGCAGTGCCGTCCCCTTCCTCCCTGTCAACCCCGAGTACTCGGCCACGCGCAACCAGGTGAGCCCCCCTCCAATCCCCAGGAACCTCCCCATGCACCCAGACCCCTGCTCACCCTCATTCCACTCCTCTGCCCTCCCAGGGCCGGCAGAAGTTGGCCAGGTTCAACGCCAGGGAGTTTGCCACCTTGCTCATTGACATCCTCGGGGAAGCCAAGCGCCGGCAGCAAGGGAAGAGTCTGCTGAGCCCCACAGGTGAGGGGCTGGGGGGACAGTGAGTGAGGGGCTGAGCATCCCCCCACCTGCCCTGTGCTCAGCACCCCCCTGCCCTCCCCCAGACGCCCTCGACTACTCTCTGCGGAGCCAGAGTGACCTGGACGACCAGCACGACTACGACAGCGTCGCCTCTGACGAGGACACGGACCAGGAGCTGCTGCGCAACGCCTCCCGCAACAACCGCGCCAGGGTGAGACCCGGACCCCCTGCCCTGGACCCCCCCTGCCCTCAGCTCCAGGATCCCAGCGCTGAGCCCTTCTCCCCGCAGAGCATGGACTCCTCCGACCTCTCGGATGGCCCCATCACGCTGCAGGAGTATCTGGAGGTGAAGAAGGCTCTGGCCGCCTCCGAGGCCAAGGTGCAGCAGCTGATGAAGGTGAACAACAGCCTGAGCGATGAGCTGCGCCGGCTGCAGCGCGAGGTGGGTGTGAGGACAGTGGGACCCCCCCCCTCAACATACCCCCACCCTCCTCACTGATGCCTCCCCCCTACCCTGGCTGCAGATCCACAAGCTGCAGGCGGAGAACACGCAGATCCGGCAGCAGACGGGTCCGGCACACCCAACCCCAGCTCCCAGCGAGCGGCCGGAGCACGGGCACCCCCCGGGCACAGCCCCCCAGCACCGCCGGGACCGCCAGGCCTTCTCCATGTACGAGCCGGGCTCGGCGCTGAAACCCTTCGGGCAGCCAGTGGAGGAGCTGGTGACGCGGCTGCAGCCCTTTGGCGCTGGTGTGAGTGTGCTGGGGCAGGGGGGTGGGCAGTTTTTGGGGTGCAGCAGTCCCCCCAGGGTGCTGGGTCCTGTCCCTGCGGGGCCGTAACCTTTCGTGTGTCACCAGGAGGTGGAGGACGAGGCTCTGTACTCCATGCACATCCCGGCCAGCGTGTACCGGGTAAGGGGGCCGCGGCGGGGGCGGCTCCTGCATGGGATGTAGTGGCTGTCACCCTCCTGGGACATGGCCTCTGGGATGTCCTGTCCCCCCACCACCCTGCACCCCACGGGTCAGGCCGGGGACCTCCCCAGGGAATGGTGGCCGTGGGACGTTCCTGCATGCAGGGCAGTGGTGTCCCCTGTGCTCGTTGTCCCCTGTGCTCATCCTCCCCTGCACGTCACCAGGATCAGCTCCAGACCCTTCTGCACCCCGTTCAGTGCTGGCTTCCCTTCTCTTCCCTCTCCAGATCCGGAAAGGTCCGTCTGCCTCCTCGGTGCCCTTTCCCCCATCCTCCCCGCTGCTCTCCTGCCCGTCTGACAGTGCCCGGCACATGGTGATGTACTGGGGAGGGGGGTGGCAGCTCCTGGGATGGGGGACACCCCAATCCTGCATGGGGAAGGGGCTGGGCAGGGCCTGACGCTGCTGCTTTCCCCTCCAGAGCAAGCTGGACCGGCACGGCAGCGGCACCGACAGCGACTACGACAACACACAGGCGGGTGAGGTCCTGGTCAGGTGAGTGCCAGGGCTGGGGACTGTGCTGGGGAGAGGGGGCTGGCACTGACCCTGGGGGGTTTGGTTGGTTCTCGCAGCATGGAGGGAAAGCGGTTTGTGGAGCTGAGCAAGGATGAGGACTTTCCCCACGAGCTGGACCCGCTGGACGGGGAGCTGGACCCTGGGCTGCCCAGCACAGAGGACGTCATCCTCAAAACTGAGCAGGTCACCAAGAACATCCAGGAGCTGCTGCGGGCAGCACAGGAGTCCAAGCACGACAGGTAGGACTGGAGCATGTCCATGGGGTCCTTCCAGACCTCCCTGGTCCCAGGAGCTGTGTTCACACAGGGCTGTCCCTCCATCCCGGTGGTCGGGAGCTGTTGTCCCCACCTCACCCCCTCTGCTCCCCGCAGCTTCGTGCCCTGCTCAGAGAAGATCCACTCGGCTGTCACGGAGATGGCATCGCTCTTCCCCAAGGTAAGAAGGGTGGGAAAGTCCTTGGGGTGGGGTCCATCAACACCCCTGGGCATGGATCCTGACACTGCTCCTCTGCCCCGCTGCAGAAGCCGGCGCTGGAGACGGTGCGGAGCTCTCTGCGGCTGCTCAACGCCAGCGCCTACCGGCTGCAGAGCGAGTGCCGCAAGACCGTGCCCCCCGAGCCGGGCGCCGCCGTGGACTACCAGCTCCTGACCCAGCAGGTCATCCAGTGTGCCTACGACATCGCCAAGGCCGCCAAGCAGCTGGTCACCATCACCACCCGCGAGAAGAAGCAGTGAGCGCCGGCCCACCTCCCTCCCCGCACCCCCTTGGCCCCCGTGCTCCCCGTCTCTCCCTCCCCTCCGGGCGAGCGCGGCTGTGAGTGGCCTTTAGCCCACGGGGAGCGGGGTGAGCCCGAGCCCCCCCGAGCCCCCCACGCTGCCGAGGAGCTGGTGCTCAGCCTGCGGGGTAGGTGCCTGCGTCCTCCTGTACAGACCCCTGCCCGCCCTGCGGCACGCGCCTAACTTATCCTGTACATAGCCTGTGTAGCTGTCCGTGGCGGCCGTGGCCATGTACCCCCCCCACCCCTCCCCTACCAAGCCCCTCGCTGGGCAGCCGGTACCCCCGGGGCCACCCGCAGCGTTACACTGGACCGGGGCGCCCGTGGGTCCCCCCTCCCCGGGCGTCCTGCCCCCCACCTACCCCGGGGCCACGCTCCCTACTGTAAGATGTGTCCTTGTACATTTGTATCAATAAAGGTGTGAGCATTGCACGGGCCCCTGGCTCCTGTGGCAATAGGGGGGGTCCTGTTCTCCCCTGAGTTGTGGCTGCAGGGATTCACTCCCAGCACCAAGCAGGACTTGGCCACGTGTCCCTCCCATTTCACCCAGTTCCCTTGGCCCCGGCTGGCGGCTGGTCACGCCGTCGCCGGCACAGCCCCGTCCCCCTCGCCCAGCCCCGGGGCAGGGCTTCCCTGTCACGGCCCCGCCATCGCTTCGTGAACCCACCGAGCACCGGGGCTGCCAAACGGAGCTCCTCTCACCCCCGCTATGTGCCCCGAGGGTTTGGTGGCCGCAGCCACAGTGCTCGCTGGCCTGGGCCTCCTGGCCCTGTGCCTTTGGGTAGGGAGGCTGGAGGTGGCTGGAGACTGTGGAGAGGAGGAGGAGGAAGAGGAGGGGATCCCCTTCATCACCGAGATCAGCTCAGGGCGCTGCCGGCTGCTCTGCAAGCCCTCGGCGCTGGCCCAGCACCTGGTACGGAGCTTGGGGCGGTCGTCAGCGCTATGGGGGGGCCACTGGCCATGGCCACGCTGGCCCCAGCTCCAGATGCTGCGGCAGCTCCTGCAGGTGCCTGAGCCGGAGCTGGCGGTGGCTCGGGAGCTCTTACAGCTGCCCGACACGGGGCTTGTGGCCCTGGACTGGCTGGTGGGACCGCGGGGGGCCAGGAGCAGCAGCAGTGGGGGGAGCCCCAGCTCGGTGCTGCTGCTCATCCCCAACGCCGCTGGGAAGGTGACGGGGGGGCTGCTGCAGCTGGGGCTGCAGGCGCTGGAGAGGGGCTTCATCCCCGTCATCTTCAACCGCCGGGGTCACAACGGCTGCCCCCTCACCACCCCCCGGCTCCAGCCCTTTGGGGACCCCAGGGACCTGCGGGAGGTGGTGACCTACCTGTACTGCCGGTACCCCACGGCCCCGCTGCTGGCCCTGAGCGAGGGCTCAGGCTCGGGGCTGCTGCTCGCCTACCTGGGGGAAAGCGGCTCCTCCAGCCGTCTGGCCGCCGCCGCCTGCATCTCCCCCATCTTCCGCGCCCGGGACTGGTTTGAGGCCACGATGCCCTGGCTCTACGAGTGGCCGTTGCTCCTGCACCTCAAGAGAGGACTCAGCAGGTCAGTGGGGTCCCTTGGGCCTGGGGAGGGGGGTAAGGGATTCCCCGGGAGCCCCTCGGCCAGCCTTGAGATGGGGGGGGGTGCATGCAATGGGTGCTGATGCCGGCACCGGGAGCCCCAGCGTGGGCGCAGAGGTGCTGAGAGCAGCAAAATGCTCTGGTTAATGAACACCAGCCTGGAGGTGGCTGCTGCGGGGCCAATGTGGCCACCACATGCTCCCCCAGCCCGGCATCTCGGTGTCCCCTGGCTGAGGTGTCACCTCAGCACAGCAGCACTGGGTGGGTTGGCAAAGCCCCTGTGCTGCGCTGGACCCCAGGGGTTGGGCCAAGTGCAGCTGCGAGCTGGGACAGCAGATAAATTGCCCTGTGTCAAGGTCTTAAGGCAAGTGACACCTCCCTGGGCGGTGCTGAGAGCTTGGTGGGGAGGAGGAAGGGGGTGAAGGGGGCAAAGGGCCCCCCGCATCGGTGGGCAAATGAGGGCCACCAAAAACCCCGTAGCTAAACCTCAAAACAAGGCAGACAGGTGCCAGGTTGAGCCTCAGCAAAGCCCAGGTGGGTGCAGCCAGGCACAGTATTGGGGTTGGTGGGTTTTTTTTCTGCTGGCCAGGGTAATGGTGAGGGGGTTTGGGGTGGTCAGGAGGGTGCTCCCCCCCTTCTCCTCCCCTATTTCTCAACACCCATTGCAAGTGCTGCTGTCATGGCAACAGAGCGAGTGCTGCCTCCTGTTGCCATGGCACCCGGCCTGGTGCTGGCTGCTTTGTGGGGACACCCCCCACCCCAAGTCTCTGTGTGCAGGATCATGGCTGGAGAGCAGCCCCCTCACCTTCAGGTGAGCTGGTGGCATCCCCTGGAGAAGAGAAGGCTCCGAGGAGGGTGTTGGGGAGACTTTGTTGTGGCCCTTCAGTACTTAAAGGAGGCCAATCAGAAAGATGGGGACAGACTTTTTTAGCCAGGCCTGTGACAGGACAAGGGGTGAAGGTTTGAAACTAAAAGAGGGAGATTTAGACTAGAAAGAGAGAAGAAATTTTTGTCGCTGGGGGTGGTGAGAGCCTGGCCCAGGTTGCCCAGAGACGTGGTTGATGCCTCATCCCTGGAACCATCCCAGGTGAGGTTGGCCAGGGCCCTGAGCAACCTGCTCTAGTTGCAGATGTCCCTGTCCAGGGCAGGGGGGTTGGATGAGATGACCTTTAAAAGTCCCTTCCGACCCAAACCATTCTAAGATTCTATGATTAATTTCTAGGCCCTTCTTTCTCTTTTTCCCCACCATTTTAGGCCACCAATTAATTACAGATTGGTGTTTTCTCACTAAAGACTGTGGTTACTTGCTGGTGTTTGGATTGTGCTTCTTTGACAGAAAGAACTTCTGGTTTGGCACTGTTAGGAGGACAATTGTGAGCCATGAATTGTGCTCCTCCAACCCTTTGAGGGACTTTATTTTTTGTCAAGTAAGAGAGAGGAGAGAGTTTCCAACCAAGACGATACTGTTGCTATTTCTGTTATTAACCTAAAAATTTTTTTGTGTTATATTGTGGCACCTTTTTACCACTGGCTGGTCTAAGATCCTGAATCTGAAACTGGCTCATGTAATGTAGTGATACCTCAAAGAGCAGCCCAAAAGATGAGGAAGACAACACGGAGGGAGAAATTTAGTGTCAATTAAACATGCATAAAGAAGTTAAGCAGGGAAGTGTATGTCTTGGGTCCTTTAAAGCCAGGGAAAAAACCTCTTTCTGCTCTAGTTGCAGCCGTCCCAGCTCAGTGCAGGGGGGGTTGGACTAGATGAGCCTTAAAGGTCCCTTCCAACCCAACCCAGTCTAGGATTCTACGATCCCCGAGGCCACCCCATCCTCATCCTCACAGGTACGTCGGGTCCCTGTCCGAGGCGGTGGACATGACCAGGCTGCTGAGCAGCCGCTCGCTGCGGGAGCTGGAAGAAACCCTCTTCTGCCAGACCAAGAGCCACCCCACCAGTTGGGAAGCCTACTGGGAACGCAACGAGCCCCTGCGCGACGCCGACGAGGCGGCCGTGCCCGTCCTGTGCCTCTGCAGCGCCGATGACCCCGTCCGCGGCCCCCCCGCCCGCAGCCTGCCCCTGGAGCTCTTCCGCAGCAGCCCCTACTTCTTCCTGCTGCTCACCCCCCGGGGGGGACACTGCGGCTTCCCCCGGAGGGGACCAGGACGCTGCTGGGGCCACGAGGCTGTGCTGGAGTTCTTCAGGGCCATGGCTGAGTTCCTGCGGGTGGAGGAGAGGAGAAAGGGGCTGCCAAGGCCACGCAGGTTGGGGGGTCCCATCGTCGAGCCCCCCATCTTCACCTGGCAGAGATCCTACACCCGGTAGCCCCTGACCAGGGTCCCACGTTGGGGGGGGAGGGTCTCAGAAAGGCAGCCAGACACTCCGTGTACTAAAATTACTTTATTACAGTTGATTTTTTTTTTGTTGTTTTTTTTAACATTTCCTTTGCTATGATACAAAGGATACTTACAAACAAAATATTACATATGACCTTAATTTTTTTTTTTTTCTCTTCTCTTATTTTCTGACAACTCGGTAACAGCTTTAAATGCACAATCTATACAATTAATACAGGTTATATATGAGCTATAATGTATGTTGAACCAGAAGAATACCAGAATACTGACAATATACTGTACATTAAGCCTTACCAGTTAGTGCTCGTGGCATTTTCTACCAGAAGGAAAACGCACACCTGTAGATTCACTCATACCAGCTGGTGCTACCAGACATGGAAGCAGGAAGGAGTTTAATTCCCCTGGTTAAATCCTTCGCGGCCCATCACCGTGGTGCTGGGCCTGGAAACCTCAGACCAGTGTTCATAGTAAGACAGCAGATATGTGTGTGGTTTTTTTTTTTATTTCTAATGCTCTGTGGCACAAACCCAGGCAGCAGCCGGGGCTTTGCCAGAGCTGGATGATGCCCCAGAGCAAACGGCCGCGGCGCTGGGGCCGGGCGCTGGGCGAGCTCTTGTTGGGGAGCTGGACCTCCTTAGGGAGAGGGAGAGGAGGAGGGGGAGGAGGAGGAGGAGGAGGAGAGGAAAAGCAGCAGCAGCTTTGCTGTCAGCAGCAGGCAGCTCTTGGGTTTGTGCACATCAACAGGCAGGCGCCGAGGGGGGAAGAGCAAAGCCCAAGGCACGTCGCTCCCCCAGCCCAGTTTTGGGGCTCCGGAGCTGGTGCCGGCGGAACCCCGGCGGGGCTGGGGCTGCCCTGTGAGCCAGGGAGGGTTTGCTTGTGTTTTGCAGCCAAAGCCAGAGTTGTGTGGCTACAGGTGTGCACTTCCCCTCCTCCCGCTCTGGTCTATGTCGGACTGATAAGGTTACAGTTTTGTTTTTATTTTATTTTAGTTTCTTTTTTAAAGCAATCAGCAAGTGAAGCGTTTTTTGTTTCAGCTGACTGGCAAAAGACCTGGCATTTGCACGGAAGCTGCAAATGGAAAACAACCATCCCCTCCTCCCACCCGCTGCATCCCAGTCCAGAAAATCCCAAACTGTTGGTGGAAGAAGAAAAAAAAAAAAAAAAAAAAACCAACAGAAAACTCAAAACAGGGGTGGAGAGGAGAGGAAAGGGAGGGGGAAACAGATTGGAAAATACCAGGTTTGAGTGAACATTTCCTCGACTTCACACAATGCTTGTGCAAAAAAAGAAACAGAATGAAACCCCCAAACAAACAAAAAAACCCCCCAAAACCAGGAACATGCTGGAAATAATGGAAACAAATGGAAAGTAATATATAAAATTAAAAATATAAATAGGATGTCTGGCTGACTGGTAGAAGAATAGGTCATTTAGGTTACAAAAAAGGAATATACATTCAAGAGGCTCTGAACCCAGTGGGGTAACTGATGTTAAACTTGTGTTAATAGTTAGGCTAGAATTCTCAAGTTTGTCTTTAAAATCTTCACAATACAAGCAAGCTATTTTTAAAAAATATACACTATACACACCTCACACAGCTTCTCCTATCCGTATTACACACGTTACGCTACCCTCCCATCCACTAAACCCTGGGGGGGGGGTCCCAC